>OVAN01015516.1:0-11276 GCA_900406275.1 Anastatica hierochuntica
GTCTTGCCTACAGTCTTTTCCATGATTCCCTTGATTTCCCTGTTGGAAATCTTAACTTGTCCACTTTTTTGAGGATGATAAGGTGTGACTACCTTGTGTCTAACTCCATGTTTCTTCAGAAAATTCTCAAACAACTTGTTGATAAAATGGGATCCTCCATCACTTATTACCACTCTAGGCACACCAAAGCGAGGAAAAATNTAGATTTAAAACTCTTTAGGACCACTTTGGCGTCATTAGAGGGTCTGGCCAGCGCCTCAACCCACTTGGAGACATAGTCTACCACAATCAAAATGTATTGATTTCCATAAGAAGATGAGAAAGGTCTCACGAAATCAATACCCCATACGTCAAAAACCTCTACTTCTAGGATGAAGTTATGAGGCATCTCATTTTGCTTACTAATGTTGCCTTTCCTCTGACAAGCATCACACTTAGAGACGTAATCATGGGCATCCTTAAAGAGTGTTGGCCACCAAAAACGTGCCTGCAACCCTTTCGAAACAATTTTGAAAGTAGCAAAATGTCCTGCATATTCAGAACCATGGCAGTGATACAGAATACTTTGAACCTCTGCCTCTGGAATACATCTACAAAAAAGTCCATCAGCACATCTCTTGTAGAGAAAAGAATCATCCCAGAATTAATGTTTGACATCTCTGAGGAATTTCTTTTTTGCATAGCCTGCGAAATTTGGTGGCTCCACATCTGCACTCATAAAATTTGCAAAATCTGCAAACCAATGAATTTCATCGTGAATCTGTCTAATGGCAAAACAATCAACATTGTCCATGTATTCATCCTCCATCAAGGCAACCATATAGACATTTTCCTCAAGGAGACTATCATCGAGTGGTGTATCAGCTTCCACTCGTAATCGAGATAAATGGTCGGCAACACCATTCTCGATACCACGCTTATCTTGAATCTCCAAATCAAATTCCTGCTAAAGCAAAATCCATCTCAATAGTCTCGGTTTAGCATCATTCTTAGACATAAGGTACCTCAAAGCTGCATGATCAGTGTGAACAATGACTTCAGATCCCACTAGGTACTGTCTGAATTTCTCAAATGCATAAACCATAGCTAGGAGCTCCTTCTCCGTAGTCGCATACTTGATCTGAGTGTCACCAAGTGTTCTGCTAGCATAGTAAATCACATGGACCTTCTTGTCCTATTTTTTTTACCCAACAGTGCTCCTACCGCGTAGTCACCGGCGTCACACATTACCTCAAAAGGCAAATCCCAATCTGGTGGCTGCACAATTGGAACGCTCACTAGTGCTTCCTTGATTGTTTGAAAAGCTAACAAACAATCAGTATCAAAATCAAATTAGACATCCTTACAAAGCAATCGAGTCATGGGTTTGGCTATCTTGGAAAAATTCTTGATAAACTGTCTGTAGAATCCTATATGTCCGAGAAAGCTGCGGACATCCTTGATAGAAGCAGGAGGTCGTAGGCTCGTCATCACTTCCACCTTAGCCTTATCAACTTCGATCCCCCTCTCAGAGATTCTATGGCCAAGCACAATCTCATCCTGTACCATAAAAAGACATTTCTCCCAATTCAAAACTAAGTGTTTCTCTTCACATCGTTCTAAAACCCTACAAAGGTTAGACAAGCAGTTAGAAAACGAAGAACCATAAACAGAAAAGTCATCCATGAAGACTTCCATGATATCTTCGATCAAATCAGTGAAGATAGACATCATGCATCGCTGGAAAGTCGCAGGTGCATTGGATAATCCAAATGGCATTCTCCGGTAAGCACATGTCCCATATGGACATGTGAATGTATTCTTTTCCTGGTCCGCCGGATGGATGGGAATATGAAAGAAACCTGAATAGCCATCAAGAAAGCAATAATAAGGATGATTAGCAAGTCTTTCCAGCAGTTGATCAATAAAAGGAAGTGGAAAGTGATCCTTTCTCGTAGCTAAATTCAACTTTCTGTATTCAATGCACATCCTGTGTCCTGTGATAGTCCTGGTGGGTATGAGCTCGTTCTTCTCATTGGTGATGACAGTAATTCCACCTTTCTTTGGTACATGTACCGGACTAACCCATATCCTGTCAGAAATAGGATAGATGACACCTTCACCCAAAAGTTTCAGAATCTCTTTCTTGACAACTTCCATCACCTTAGGATTGAGTCTCCTTTGATGTTCGATGGAAGTCTTGGATTCATCCTCCAACTGGATCCTATGCATGCAGAGATCTGGAGAAATACATGTACTATCATCCAAAGAATATCCCAACGCTTTTCTATACTTCCTTAACTTTGAAAGAAGCAAGGCAGTCTCAGCATTGTTCAGAATAACATTGACAATTACAGGATATGAAGAGTTAGGATCTAAGAAAACATACCTTAGTCCTGCAGGTAGTGGCTTGAGCTCGACTTTTGGAGCTTTCAGCTCGCTCCAATCAGCACTCGAGCTCGCCACCAATGCTTGAGAAGTCGCAGGTGATGGCTCTTCGAGCTTGATAAATGCGACATACTTCTCAGTAGCAGGTGCTGAATCCAACAATTCAGCAACCTCAGAAGTATATGCATCCAAAAACCCATATTCACTTTCAATTTGAGTTAAAGCTACCTGTAATGGATCCNTATCAACCCAAAACGTGTGCCCATCAATGGTAGGCTTCTTCATGGATTTCTCGATGTTGAACTTCATAGTCAACTTCCCAAGTCGGAGGTCCATTTGACCGTTCTACACATCAATCATGGCTCTAGCAGTAGATAAGAATGGTCTTCCAAGGATAACAGGATCCTTGGGTTCTTCTTCTAGCTCCAAGACAACAAATTCTGTGAAAACATATCCCTCGCTAACTCGAACGGGAATGTTATCTAGAATACCCACTGGTCTTTGAATAGATCTATCTGCAAGCGCCAAAGACATTCTTGTGGGTTTATAGTTAGTCTAATTCAGACGCTGCGATACCGAGAGTGGCATCACACTAACTCCTGACCCCAAATCGCAGAGGCATCGCTCAAAGGTTAGCGATTCGATCTTGCAGGGAAATACAGTAAGAACCTGGATCCTCGCGTTTTTCCGATGCTATATTCTGAAGAACCGCGCTACATTCTGCACTAAGAACTAAAACACCGTGTTCTAATTTCATACGGTCTGAAAAAATCTCCTTCATGTACCTCTTAAGAGAAGGTACCATTTTGACTGCTTGTACGAAAGGCAATCGAACATGTAATTCACCAACGAGATTTTTCAGTTTCTCATACTCGCGCTCCTTTATCTTTTGACGAGGTTTGGAAGGATATGGAGGCTTAAGAACATAAGGTGGGGGTGGCACATACTGATCCTCAACCTCCTGCGTATTTTTTTCATCGCGAAAATTGGATACCCTCTCGTCAGGACAGGGATCGACCGATCCAGAGACAGGGATCGATCGATCCTTGTCCTCCTTTTGGGATCGATCAATCGCGTTAGATGATCGATCAATCGTCAAATTTTGCAATTTTCTATGGTTTTCTGATGCATGGATCGATCGATCCAGGGACAGGGATCGATCGATCTTTGTCCCAGACGATTTTTCAATTGTTTTTCTGCTTCTAAGTGTAATGGCATTGCAGTACTCCTTCGGATTCTTCTCCGGTTTGCCTGGAATGACTCCCGGTGGAGTTCTGTTGCTCACAGAAGTCTCGACAACCTATGTTTCCAGCAACTTCATGTGTGTGCTCAATGTCTCGAATTTCCCATTGAGATCACTGTACATGTTATCCACCTTCTGATTTAAGTCCGCAGAGGACTTTTCTGATTTTCCAGGACTTGCTGCAACATTTTCTTCAGCTCACTATATTGAGAAGACGCAGAAGACTGTCCCTGGTTCTGCTGATAGCCACTGTTTCCGATGCCACTATTCTGATTCTTATTTTGAAATCCAGAGTTGAAGACACTCTGATTTTGATTGTATGCCTTGTTCTGGAACTGGTTCTATTGGTTAAAACCTTTGTTACCAAAGTTTCCTTGACCTCCAATGTAATTCACATCTGCTTGTCCACCATTCAGCTCCTCAGACATGTATTCTTGGTACATATGTCCCATCTTCTGCTCTTGAAGCACATGTGCTTCGTTATGCTCACCAAAAAAGTTCACTCCCTACTAATCTCTCCTCATTAGCTCATTGAGCTTTGACTGCAGATCATCAATTCTCTTCGCATCTGATGGCAGAACTCCTCTACCTCGATCATAGTCTGATCTGCGATTAGCTTGACTATTAGCCATGTTATTCACAACATGTAAGCTTCCTCCACAGTCTTGGTCATGAAATCACCATTGCTCGCGGTGTCCATAGCATTCTGATACTTCTCCTCAACACCATTATAGAAAATGTTAAAGAGATTCCAATATGAGAACCCATGATGAGGAAAATCATTGAGGTATTCTCTAAATCTTTCCCAAGTTGCATGAAAGCTCTCAGCACCCAATTGGTGAAATCCTGCAATCTTATTCTGCAGAGACATAGACCTTGATTTTGTGAAGAAATGACCAAGGAAAGCAGCCTTGATCTCGTCCCATGTCCTCAGAGAATCAGGCTCTAAGCTATTGTACCATCTTGTAGCTTTGTCGTTTAGATAGAAAGTGAACAACCTACATTTCAGAACTTCAACAGACACTGTGTTGTGCTGGATAGTATTGCAGATGACTTCAAACTTTTCCAGATGGTGCTTTGGTTTCTGTGATGGTAACCCATGAAAGTAATTCTGCTGCACCAAGTTGATGACATTTGTCTTGATCTCAAAATCCCTTCTCTCAATGGGAGGCGGACGAATCCCAACATGATTCGCATAGAAGGCCTCCAAAGTGTCATATTGTGCCAGAGTCATCCTCTGTCGAGGTTGATTTGTGCCTTGTTTCCCCTCGGCTGCAACATTCTGCTGGCTAGCTTGCTAAGCACCAACATTACCACCACCTCCAGCAGGTGGATCAACTCATGGAAGAGCTCCAGGAAAGAGAGGATTATTATGAACTTGAATGGGATCTCCCAAGTTGTCACGCATGACTTCAGTAAATTCAAATTCTTCAATAACCTCCAACAACTTCTCTTTCTTCTTATGTCTCTCTAGATGCAAAGGTTCAGGCTCGAATTTGAGAAGATTTGCGATCCCTTGGCTTTTAGTATGAGGTCTGTTCATGCACCTGAAAACATAAAAACAGAGAAGAAAAAGAAGAGATTAAACAAAAGAAAGAAAAATGCCTTAGGCATGCATTGATCCTAAGTTCTAAGACTCCATATCGTTCCCCGAAAATGGCACCAAAAAACTTCATAGCTCAGGTTTTTTCCTGAGATAACATTGCAAGCGCACAGATGTACGTTGTAGTGGTTCAGGATCGAATCCACAGAGACCGAAGGTAGCACGAAGAATGTAGAATCAAACAGCAGACTAAAGCTAAAAAGAAGTTTTGTAGATGATGAAAATATCAAAATCTAAAGAACAAAGAAAGGAGGCAGCAACGAAAGGGTTGTAAATCAATCAAAGAAGTGTTTGGCACGGGTATTCTCAGGGAAACGATGCATTGTTGATTCAAATTTCAGACTAGGGAACAAGTTATAAACCGTCTTGAACTCAAACTCTAATGTAGAACTAATCTACTTCCATAGTATCAGCTCCCTATGTATTAGAAATCTCGAGACTAACTTCCGTTGACCCTCGATTTCTAATCATGCATTACTAACAAGTTTGATATGTTCACAATTCACTTAAATATCAACTTCCATTGGCTCAAGAAGAATTACTCATCTAAGATTCTTTCAAGCATTTACACAAACACTTTCCAGGCACTAAATTACCTAAGTTCAGAAACTAAGTGATCAATTTAATTTTATGCATTACGAACAATCATAGATGAAGATCAATTATATTAAATCCCTAATCATGCGATTCTATATCAACAATTCATGAATCCCTATGTGAGAACCCGAAATCCAACGATAAGACTACTCACTCATGATAATTGTAAAAACACAGATCAATTTCAAGAGAGACATGATTGTATTAAGCAAAAACAAGAGTAAAAGGGTTCGAAAACTTCTCGAATCGAAGAACATAGATGCTTCTCTCCCTAGGTTATAAATCTCTCTATTGCTCTCTAAAACTAAGAAAAAGTACATAATTAAATGTAAAACATGAGTTTAAGTCTTTTGATAGTAATCTGATACGAAATAAGTTCAGTCTGGTACTTCGTAAAATCGGTCCGCAATTCGGGATAAGGATCGACCGATCCATAGACATGGATCAGTCGATCCTTGTCCAATTTTCTGGGTATTTTTTCCATCATTTTACGAACACTTCCTTCGATGCTTGAAATCCATCCAAAATGCATTCTTTTCGCACATTCGAGCTCGATTCTTGTAAAAAAAATAAAGAACACTAATCCGCACCAAAACAATCTGAATACATACTAAAAACCATAAATCTCTTGTGAAAACCGTAGTAAAAACTACTAAAATACTGACGCATCAACTTCATCTTCTAGTTCGCCTTGTAGAAATGCATTCTTGACATCCATTTGCCAAAACTCCAATTCTAGATTGACGGCAAGAGACAATACAATTCGAATTGTATGGAGCTTTGCCACGGGTGCAAAAGTACCTATGTTGTCTTCACCATAAACTTGAGTGAATCCCCTTGCAACTAGCCTCGGTTTGTGCCTCTCAATTGTTCCATCACTCTTGTACTTGATGGTGAAGACCCATTTACTTGACACGACTTTCTTTCCCTTTGGAAGTTCGGACTCAAACCATGTTTCATTTCTATCCATAGCTTTATGCTCATTCCCAACCGTGTCTCTCCAAACTTTGTGCTCCTTGGCTTCTTCATACGTTCTTGGTATGAATTGTTCATCCAAGTTTGCCATGAAGACTTGATGTTCTTGAGGATACACGGCTAGAGAACACGTAGCTTGAATGGGATGAGCCACGACCTCATGATTGTAATATACCCTTGTGTCTACCCACATTGATGGTTTTCTTATCCTTATGCTTCTCCTTAGGGGGTAGAACTTAACCTTCTTGAACCTCTTGAGCATCATCCTCGAACCTCTCTTGGTCCTCTTATCCTTGACCTTCTTCCTAGGTCTCATGATGTTCGTGAGCCTCATCCTCGGTTTCCTCTTCTTGAACTTCCCTTGGATCATGATTTTGTGATGCACCATTATTTCCCCCTTCATGATCCACGGGAATGTTTTCCTTCTGGTACGGTTCTCCTAGGAACCTCAAGACCTGTGATGCCAAGATTTTGAAGAATCATCCTTAGATTATGTGATCTATCAGAAGGTGAGCTTGAGACGTCATTCAGATTATCCCAATCTTTTTCTTCAAAATATCCCTTTAATTCCATGAAGTGGACATCTCGAGACATCATCATTCTCTTTTCCTCCAAAACATAACAATTGTATCCTTGTTGAGTGCTTGAATAGCCAATGAACATTACCTTGGTACTCTTGACCTCAAGTTTGTTCCTTAAATCTCAAGGAACTAAAACAAAACAAACACACTGTAACACCCTTAAATGATTAATTGATGGTTTAGTTTTGTTTAGTACCTCATATGGAGAAATTGCATGTAGAATCTTTGTAGGTGTTCTATTGATGAGGTAACATGCCGCTACCACCGCATCTCCCCAAAATTTCTTTGGAATATGAAACATCATACTCCGAGCCACTACCATAAGGTGTTTCTTCTTCATTTCGGCTACCCCGTTTTGTTGAGGAGTATATGGACAATTTGTTTGATGTACAATGACATGTTTGTTGAGATGAGCCTTGAATTGATTGCTTATATATTCCCAACTATTGTCCGATCTAAGGATTTTAATCTTGCCATTAAAATGGTTAACCACATAGTTTTGAAAATTTATAAATGCTTCTAGGACTCTATCTTTAGTTTGCATCAATGTTAACCAAATATACTTTGATTTCTCATCTATGAATGTAACAAAATACTTATGATTTTCTCTAGAGAGACATGGGGCTGTCCAAACATTTGAGCGTATGAGATCAAAGCAATTAGGGAAAACGTGCTATTTCTCCACGAGAAATTTCATATAGCATCATATCTCCACCGAACTATGATCTCATACTAGATCTCCCCAAATCGAAAATTTCAAATTTATTCATCCCCGAATCAATAGTTAAATATTTATTTGCACCCGAAAAAATAGTTCGAAATCTGAACACCCACGTACTTTGGTTATCTTTGGTTTACTGTTTGTCAGGAAATTATTAAACAAGAAAAACCGCCGAAAACCTGGTTAAGACCAAATTACAACCCAAAGTATAACTCAACCCGGTTTCTTCATCTGTTCACCTGTTTATTTTTCTTCTTCCCCGATTTGATTTCAGAAATATGATATCGTCCTTAGCTAGTTCTATCTCTATTTTGAATCAATTTCGTTGGTCTATCTTATCCTTTTCTCGTGGTCAGTCTCTCATCTTTCGATGTCTTATGTGTTTCTGAGTCAATAGGTTTAGAAAATAGTTTGGGGGCTAACGAGAGCATTTGTTTTCAATAAATTGTGTTTCATTAATTTTCGTTGAAATTATGATAATCTATTTCTCGCCTTCTTGGAAACAGAGTTTGATTGGAATCGGCAATGGAAGAAGAAGATATTGTTCATTTATCTTTGTCTTGCCTAGCTCATGTTTCTACTATGAGAGATGTGATTGAATTTACCAGAAGAACTTCTTTTTTTTTTAACTTAAAGATTCATTTACGAATTTGATTTTACAATTTTTGTTTATTTCTTTCGAATTTTTGTCTTTTTTGTTAGAAAATTCTCCTATAGTTTTCGTAGATTCTCTTGCCGATGTTATTTCGGACGATTACGGCGTTTTAAATCCGGCGTCGCCGCCCACTTCCACCGTCACTGTTGACGGTTCCTGCCATTGGTCTTTGTGGCTCCCTGTCTCACTTTACCGAATCGGCGGATTGGATGCTCCGTATTTCACGGCTACTTCGTCCCGAAAAATCTCCGTTCGTTTTCATGGCTCCGCTTTTTGCCTCACTGAGTCATGACTCGATGAAAGTCATTAAAAAAGTGTATAGATCCAAAATCCTCCAGCTGTTGATTTACATCCACTACTTATCCTTATTCCTTGGTTTGACCAAATCAAAACTGTAACTTTCTCAATAATTTACCAATTGCATAAAAAACATAAATTATATTGATTTGTGGCAATCAAAACAGCAGAGAGGAGGAAAAAATTTGGGTGAAGAAGAAGAAGAAAGTAGGTTGAATCGTATGTGGGTGGATTCTGGGTCATAATTATTTGTAATCGGGCTTTCTTTGGTTTGGCATTCAGTTTGATCGATGTGTCTATGGTTTATGTCATAAACCATGTAAATCGATACTCACGGTTAATTAGGATTTAGAATATTGATTTGAGGAGAAGTAAGTTTGTAATTTTCATTTCGGGGAGACCTGACACGAGATCATAGTTCGATGGAGATTTGATACTATATGATAGTTCTCGTGGAGAAATAGAACGTTTTCCCAAGAAATTATCATAAATTGTTGAAGATCTAGGAAAAACGGTTCTACAATGTTTACCGAGAATACAAGCTTCACAATCATGGTTCTTAAAAGAAATACTGGGTAACATGAGTTCTAAAGCACGAGTATGAGGATATTTTAGTCTAGCATGCGATAGTGCTTCATTACTTAGGCTAGAAATTGATTTCAATGCAAAAGATAGATCGGTTGGAGATTTGGTATCTTTGAGTAAATACAAGCCTTCCTTGATGGTCCCTTGGCCGAACACATAATTCGTCACAATATCCTGAAATTTGACATCATTAAGACTAAAAATAACATTGCAATTAAGGTCCTTTGTGATCTTATTAACCGAGAGCAAGTTAGAGGTGAAACTATGTAAATATAAGGCCTTAGATTCTCTATTAAACAATCTAAGCATTCCTTCACCTTTAAGAGGAACTCCTTGTCCATTTGCAACTATCAGTGCTGGTTTCCTATCTCTAAGGAGATTAAAATCACTAATCATGTGATGAGATGTCCCGGAATCTACTATTAAAGGTTTAGAAATACTTGAAGCAAAAAGAGATTTACCAAATACTTTACTGTTAGACTCTTTGAAGGCCTTAATGAGAGCATCAATTTCACAAATTCAGCTTGTGTGTTCTCCAAAGGTTTAATAGGCTCTTACTCCTTAGCTTGAGAAGAGGCTCCACTCGGTCCTTCACTAGAATGGTTGGAGAAGTTGGCTCTTTGATGGTGCTTTTT
The DNA here is from genome assembly GCA_900406275.1 of Anastatica hierochuntica. Taxonomy (NCBI): domain Eukaryota; kingdom Viridiplantae; phylum Streptophyta; class Magnoliopsida; order Brassicales; family Brassicaceae; genus Anastatica; species Anastatica hierochuntica. Next base: position 10,260 of record OVAN01015516.1, read on the forward strand.
CTCATATCCGGCTCCTTTTGGCTTGAGATGAGAATAAAGAATCCAACAACCATCCTTAGTATGTCCCATTCTTTTACAATGCTTGCATTTCTTATAGGTATAGCCTTTGCCATCTCCTTGCTTAGACTCTTGACCGTAGCCTCCTTGAGCTTTATTAGCTAATGTTAATTCCCTTTTTCCTCCAAATAGTCCTAGAGATCCTTCTTCCTTTTGAACTTGAGCACAAACTTCTTCAAGAGTTGGGAGCTTGTCTGCTCTAATAATATGCTTGATGAGATCATCGTAGTTTGAATTCAAGGTCAAAAGAAGAGAAAACACCTTATCTTGTTTTCTTCTTTCATTTAGGATGGAAAGTTCGATTGTGCCTGGTCTAAGCATTTCAAGTTTGGCCCAAAAGGATCTAAACTTCCTAAAGTTTGGTTGAACTCCATCTTTACTTGGCTAAGCTCATTAATAGCCTTTTTGACTTCAAAGACTCGGCTAACATTGTCATACACCTTCTTGAGAGTTTCTCATAACTCTTTTTTCATTCCACAATAAGAGTATGCCTCTAGAATTGAAGCTTCAAGTGAGTTTTGTAGTATGGATAGAAACTTTGGTTTCCTTGAAACCATTTGTCTTCCGCTACAAGAAATATCTCTTTGCCCTCTTCATCTTGACCCTTGGGATTCGAAGGAGAAGATGATCGAGAAAACATGGTATGGACGCCCATCGGGCGCCCATTGGGCGGCTAGACTTTCCGTTGTTCGTGTCGCTCGTGTTTTCGAGGCGACGCGGTTATCTGTCATTTACGATGACTTCTTATCGCTCCAGAACTCGTTTACTGAGGTCTCTCGGAGGTCTCGGACGTTGATTTTGTTATTCTCGTGTTTAGTTGTCCGCGAGTGATTGGACTTTGCGAAGCGGCCGCTTATGGATTGCTAGACGCAGAGCTTCGACATTTGGTCGTGAGGGGATAAACTAGATGACAAGAGCCTCGGAATTGATAATCCTTTCACGATTTTCATTTTCGAAGGA
>OVAN01015517.1:0-11276 GCA_900406275.1 Anastatica hierochuntica
GGGTTCAAGAACATCCTCCTCCGAGCTTGAGATATCCATGATCGCATCACAGGTTCCGAGACCTCTTATCAGAAGGTCCCAAGACCTCTTATTCGAAGTTCACGAGACCTGTTATCAACGGGTCCCGAGACGTTTTGTCCTAAGGGCACGAGACCTACAATCAAACAGGTTCCGAGACCTTTTCTTCAAGGGTCTCAGGGCCTCTTATCTGAAGATCACGAGGTCCGTTACCAAGACCTCATGTTCAAAAGTTACGAGACTTGTTCTCAAAAGACCTCGAACCTGTCATTGAAAGGAACCTAAGACCTGTTACAAAAGGCTTCTAAAATCTGAAACAATTTTAGGGATCAGTAGCTAAATGGTTTCCAAACTTAGCATTCTCAGGCCCAGATAACTGATAAATAAAGGCCTCTGAAACCTATTGCTTGAAGTTTTCGGGAACCTCTTCCTTAAAACGAATCACATCTAAAATAGCGAATATTCTCAAAGTATAAACCAATACTCAAGAAAGAAAATACGATAGCTTAATCCAAAACCTGGGTTTAAAAGCCTCTCCAGGCAACTAAAGTTAAAGTTTTCGTGCATCAAAGGGTTTAAAAGCCTCCCCTGGCTATAAGTCTTAGAACATCAAAAGAAAAGCCCCTTGGACAAGAGTTCCAAAAAGAAAACGGAAATAAACCAAAAGAGCTAAAGCTCTTAGCCTTCTGTCTCTAAGTCAACTCCTTCCTCCCCATCTTTCTTCTCGCCTTCATCACCTTTTGATGCCTCGATCAGAACTAAATCAGGGCCCACCAAGTCCAAGTTAGAACCGAATTCTACAGAGAAAGCTGGATTAAACAAATTGATCTCAAAAGTACCTGAGCCTTCGGAAATATGTGGAAGAGAGAGCTTGCTAACTGTGAAATCGGAAACTTGAGCTTTCGCATAAGCGGAGGTAGCTTTAGGAAGTAGTGCCATCAGGCGGTTGTACTCATCTTCTGCACTCTTGATTTCGTTGGCCAGCATTTCCTTAATAGCTTAGTGTTGGCTTGAAGCTTTTGGGCATAGATTTGAAGAGAGACCTCTTCTTTCTTCTTCACAAACTTTTCCTTAACAGCAACATGAATCTTGTTGTAAGCATCAACAACCTCCTTCTTCCCTTTCCTAACAGCAAGCATGATCTCAGCCTCCTTGTTCTTTTGCTGATCCTTGGAGGAGGTGATTAGCTCTAGAACCTGATGCTCAACAATCTTCCGAGCACTCTCTAAATCGGAGATCCTCCTGTTTTTCACTTGAAGATCGAGAGTTTGGTTTTCAACTTTCCCTTTGTTGGTCGTCACCTGAGAATTGAGCTCTTCAACTTCAGTCTGAAGCTTTGAGACTTGTGCCTTAGCCTCGTACAGGTCCTCTTTCGTAGCTTTAAACAGCTCTGTAACTTGAGCAAGTTCTCCGGCATTAGGGGCGTCATTGACAGTGTCCTCAAGCTTTAACTGGGCCCTATTTATAGCCCCAACTAACTGTCATAAGAAACAAAAAGCAGTAAGATAAATGTGTAAAAGAATATATACAATTCGAAAGTTGATTGAGACCTCATACCTGACCCAAGTAGTGAGCAACCTCGATGTAATCTTCTCTATTGGTCAAGTTGTTGATCGAAGGAGTAAGCATCCAATTCTCTTCATATGCCTCATCAGTGTTCCGAGACCCCAGTAGTCATCTAGAATTAACCCTGAGTTTGAATGAGAAAAGCTCTAGCCAACAGTCCACCTTTGGAAGAAGAGGAGGAGGATCTGGAGGTTCTTTCTCTGTAATCAGTTCTTGGTCTCTTGTTAGTCGGAGGCTCAGTCTCTGTACGGTCTCTAGCAGCTTGGAGGTTCGGATCCACCGCCTGGACCTCTAGCTCTGGGTCTATCTCCTGAACACGCGAAGCATCATGGACAGTGGTGATAGGAGCGATATCCTTGACAATGTTTGAGGTTCCATCATCAAGAACATCCTTCAGGGAGTTGAGAAACGAGCCTCCCTGATTCTTGTCACTTCCACGAGAGCCACTTGCAGCCTTGGCCTGTTTGCCTTTGGCACGAAACGATGGTTGAAGAGGCATCTCTGGTTGCTGAGTCTTTTCGGTTCCAGAGGTACTAGCTTCAGTGGAAACTGATATAACAATGTCATCTTCGGAAACTAGTTTAAAGAGAGCAAACAAGGAGTACTATCATTAGGTGACTTCGGGCTAAGCTTAAACTCTTTGAAAGAAATTAGCGAGATCTGAAAATGGCTAGTTACCTTGCAGTTGGATAACAGGCATAAGTGCCAAAAAGTTAGCTCTATATTTTTCTGGGAATCTAGCAGCGCCAATCTTGGAAGTCGTGTAGGCGTTCCAGTTGGAGGGACTTTGCTTCAGCCTTCGGAGCAAGGCTCTTGTGAATTTTTCAGAAAGCTTTGGGGGATCTTCGATACCTGCCAAATAAATAGAGTCGTTAACATTTTGCAAAAGAATAGGGAAGAGTAAGCACTTCGCCTAAAGATCCTAACCGGAAGCATCAGACCAATAATTCTTTAGGTTCCTACCCATCGGAACCGTAGAAAGGTCAACCTTAACATAAAAGTATTTCTTTCTCCAGTCGTCATCGTTACCGGACAACTTGAAAACACCTAAACCTTGGCGACAAGGAAGGTAGTAAGTACCACTACCTCCTTTGCTAGAAGTGCTTTCCTTGATCATGTAAAGATTCATCATGTCACGAAACTCAAGGGCAATTCCTTCTTCCTTCGACCTCGTGATGAAGCCGTTAATCAGCCTTATCACATAAGGACAAATCTGAGGAAGAGCAAGATGATAATGATTGAGGAGGTCTAACAGCAAATCGGGTAAAGGAAGTATGAGATAACATCTAGTAATATACTTCTCATGGAGACAGAACCGGCCCTCTGGAACATTCTCAGGGGTTTCATTGGGAGTACAAGCTCTCGCGAGCTCCTTTGAGCCTCGAGCCTGAACTATGAGGTTAACTACCTCTTTACCTGTCAGAGAAGAGGGCTGGTGAGGGCCCAAAGAGATGCCTCCGCTAGAACCGTCACCTCTTTTGGATCGTTTTGCAACCCTGTGAGCAATCGTATCCTTAGCCTTCCTATCTTTCTCTCTCTTCAACTCTTCTCCGATCTCTTGCTTCACTTTCATGATCTCTGGGCCAGTTAGAGGTGCTTCCGTCTCCCAGGAACCCTCTTTCCGTTGATCCATTGAAAGAGGTTGAAAAAAATTCATAAAAAGTAGGAGGAAAAGAGGGGAAGTTGAAATCGAAGGCTAATGATTTTTAGAAACTAAGGCTTCTACAAAATCGCAGAGAACTAGAGAAGATGAACAGAGGAAGTAGTTGCGTGAAAGATAAATGCAAACAAAAAAAGTAAAACAAAGTAGATAAGTGTGAGTAAAGGGAAGTTACCTTGAAAACAGAGTCGAAACGTGGAGATGGTGGAGGGGCTGGCAGTTAATAGCTGCAGCTTTATATCGAATCATGTCTTGGAAGTCGGAGGAGACTTTTCGGTTCCCCCTTTTTCTGAGCCGTAGATCTTACGAAACAAAATATGAGCCGTAGATTCGAATTATTTGTATCTTCGAGGAAGATATACAGCAATCATTATCTTAACAAAGAGATAGATGTCTCGGCGATTAGGTTTAGCTTTTGAAATGAGGAACCTCCTCTCGAAAGCAGAGGGCAACTTTTGGGCCCAAATCTGGCCCATTACCTGAAGGCGAATTCAAATGATGGATAAGGCTTTGGGGAGATGACGATGAGCTCATAATGGGCTATAATCAGGTCCATTAGGACTTAGCCTCTCAACCGAAATCAGAGCAAGCTTGGGAAACATCTGCGAAGATGAAGAGATCCAGGTCTCGCCTAAGCAGAGGGCTAGCAAAACAGGTCTCGGATATAGAAAAGGGGTTATAGACCTGGTCAAAAGAGCTGTTGATCATTCCGGGAATTCAGAAGGAGATCTTGGAGTGGTTGTAACAGCACTTGAGCGTGTGAAGAAGCTATTTAAGAGGAAGAGAAGGCAAATAAGAGGGCTCAGGATCTCAAGTTTGACCTAGATAGACTTAGCTACCTTTCAATTACTATTGTATTCAACAAATCATTCATAAGTGATAATCATATTCCTCTTCCATTTACCATTCGTGATACTAAACCTCTTTTGTATTCATCGTTTCGATTATAATCATTAATACAAATAGCTTTCATTCGACTAGTTCTTATGAGATTAAACCCACGAGATCTCTCCCTAATCTAAACCTATCAACAAAATCTAAGAGGTGAGTTTAATCCCTTACAATTATTATTATCAAAGAAATATATTATCTATAAAGTGTATATGCTTATAGTCATAACTTTTCAAAATTCCAAAAAATCATTTACACACTACAAGAAAACATAGCTATTTCTGACCAAATTTTCAACCGATCTACATATGATCCATAATATAAATCAGTTAAAAGAAATTTCCACAATTCATATAATAGCCTTTTTACCTGAAAAATGTTACTTTCAAAATTTTAAATACATAAGTTAGTTTTCAAGTTATAGAACATTTTAAAACTACTAAAACATTAAATTTCCTAAATTATATAAATTATTTTATAAAAATTGGGCTACAAAACATTATATAAATTATTTTATACGTATAAACCTACGAGTCGCATAGATTTCCTAGTTTATAGAAATGTTATGCTTTTCCCATTGCCTTATAATTTTTTACCTTCGTAAGCATGTAGCAATTTGGAGGCTAAACTATAGTGACATGTTTTTAGTGAACTAATTAAATTACTGAATTGTGGGTACCCAAAACATAGCTTCGAAAATTCTATTTTGATTGGAGAAAAACGATGGACTAATAAGGTAGTTGAGAACGTAAATAAGAATAAAAACAATGGTGAAGAAAGAATATTTGTATTACTCGAATAAATCAATACAAAAGAGGATAATTAAAGAACTAACGAAGTCGCATATCAAATATTAGTGTGTAGAAATTAAAAATGCGATATTCCTAAGCTAATATCTTCCTAATCTTTAATAGCCCTCAATGCGGCGTTAACAACCCCCTTAATCACGAACTTTGATTTGCCACAAAAATTAAGGGAGAAATGATTGAGCGGTTTAACGATTATTGGCTCGTTCTTGGTTGAATCAGTCAAGTTTGAATTCTTCCAGCCTTCTGATCGATGTCGAGCTCGTGTAGGACTGTTGTCGGCCCTGGTATTTATTGCCATTCCTTTTGGGTTTCGGTCGATTCCTAGTTTAAGTCTTTTTAAAATATACAATAACGGGCCTCATGAGCCAATTTAGTTTAGACAAAATCAATATCAATATTTGTCACCTAATTCTTTAAGAGCAATTTTTTAACCTTTAAGGGCGAAGAAGCATATTATGTCAACCAAGAGAATATTATATTTTCAAAAGTTTTGAAAAGATTATGTAGTTCTGAGATGAACAATTCAGATTTTTTAATGTTCCCAAAAAGCCGCTTGAAAAATAAAGTAGTCATGCCATTGGAACCCAGAGTTTTTTCTTAATGCAAAGTAGTCCTAACCTCTGATGGATCTAGAATCCACACAGAATACAGGGTGTTCGATTTGTGATAATGTATTAGAAAAGGTTGTGTTCTTATTGATTTTTAATTGAAAGGTTTACAAGAGTTACAAGCTGAATTCTTAGAAAGAAAATTCGGTCCCTTTCTCCAAGTTCCTCCTTCTTTTATACCCTCTAGGTCTTGTAACCCCCAAATTAATGCGTACTAATTCCTCCTATTTATGTCGATTCCTCCGTTTTTATTTTCTTTTAGCTTGAATTCAATGGCCTTCCTTCTTTCTTTTGCGACTTGGGCTAAGTGCCTCCCGATGGGCCTTAGCGGCCCACCAGCATTATGGTTCCTTAACCGACTCCCGGGTCGGTTCACTCCAAACCGGGTATGGGTGGAAACCACCTCCTCCAATAGCCCCCCCCCCCNTGGAGTAAATCGAGCCGGGTTTCCTTAATTGAACCGGGATATTTCGCAAATTGATTTGAGGATTTTTGTTTAGCGCTTTTTTGGAAATATTTGATTTGCTGGAGGGTCCCACGCGCGTCTAATCCGCCACCCACGTCACCACGCTTGTGAGACGTGTCATTGAAAAGGTGGGACCTTCTCACTCCCTTCCTCATTGCGATTCAACTTCCGCTTTGGAGATAAAGAAAAGAAAGGTTTGTTCCTCTTCCTCATCCTCTTTATTTGCTTATTTTACTTTGTAATTCTTGCTTCCTCCACTCTGATTCACCCTCGGCAACCTCTATCCGCCTGCGTTTCCTCCTTTTCTAGAAACTTCCATGGATTCCGACGCACCCCTTTTCCGCAGAAAACCCTCAAGGCGTCCTCTCGTCTCCACGGCCGCCTCTTCCTCTGGTCAGGGTTCCCCGCCTCTGTCACCGACAGTCAGGGACACACTGGGGCCTTCTGCTGAGAGGCCCCTCTCTCCTTCTTCCCTAGTTGACCTCCCGGTCTACCATCCTGATTCTGAGGAGACGCAAGAGGAGGGGGAATCCGAAACGGCTGGTCTTCCTCGCGCAACTCCAACGGTTATTCTGGCGGTTCCATTGAGCGTTGCTCCTGCCGCTACTTTCTTCAATGCTCTGCCGACCACCAGCACACCTCAGTCCATTATTTCCTTGAGAGAAAGGTGTAAAATCCCATATTCAGTGTTCATTCAACTTCCGACCCCCTCAGAGAGGCCCTAGACCCCTCCTGAGGGTTTCTTCTGCGTATACGAATCCTACTTCCTCGAGAGCCATCTCTTCTTTCCCTTACCCGAGCTCTTCGTCCTGTATTGTCGGCGCCAGACTGTCGCCTTCTCCCAGTTCATAGCGGGAACCATCAGGACAATCCTGGGCCTGATGGTCCTCGCCGCGGAAAGGGACGTGGATTTTGGAGTCCAATTGCTGGAGCTCCTCACTAACTTCAAGGCCTCCGTCAAAACGGGGCATTATTATGTCTCAGGTCGCTTGCAGCTGGTGGCGTTTCCTAAGACCAAGAATGAGCTCTGGGAGCAAGCATACTTTTATGTTCTTGCCGACAACAACTCCTTTTCTGAGCAATTCATTAGTTCCACCCGCCGGATGTGGAACCTGGACCCTGGTAGCCGACCTGTTGTAGGTCGCTGTTTGCTCTGATTGACGTGTCTTTGTCTTTCTAATTTGCTCTTGTCTCTTTGCTCTGCAGTTGCTCCTCTACGCTCGAAGCCTGCCCTCCGAGTTGACCTTCCAAAGGTGATAGCATCTCTGAAGCGGGCTCTAAACAGATCCTGGGCATTCTTCACCCCAGACCGCATTGCTAGAGCTTTTGCTAGGGTCGTTGCTGCTAGAGCGGACAAACCTTCACCACCTTCTCCTCCCCGACTTGAATTATCACACTCTGAGATGGTGTGCCCCTCCGTTGTTATGTCGAACATGGAGCAGTGGGCTGCGGAAGCTCGACGTAAGAAGACGGAACGGGAAAGAGCCACTGCTCAGAAGGCTGAGGAAGAAAAAGCCACTGCTGCCAAAAAGGCAGAGGAAGAGAAAGCTGCTGCTGCCCAAAAGGCAGCTGAGGAGGAAGCTGCTGCTAGAGAGGCTTCTAGCAAAGAAGAAGAAGAACGGCTTTGGGCCGAAAGGGAGCAGCTTTTAAAAGAGGGTCGTGTAGACGCTTTGGCCTCTGACCCTTCTCAGAGTGGGGAGAGGACCCTTGCCTCCAAAAAAGCCCCTGCGAGCTCCGCTACTGCTCCAAGCTTGATGCCCCCCCCCTCCAGCGAAGGTCCCTGCAACTGCCCCGCCTTCGAGCCGTGAAGCCGCCCTCGCCGTGGTAAACGAGGCTGCTAAGAAAAGGAAGGACAAGGAAAAGCCTTCCAGAAGCTCAGGCGCGCGAGCTCGTGACCCGTCCTCAAAGAAGCGTCCTTCCTCTCTTCCTGCTGGTTCCTCCAAGAAACAGCGTACAGAGCAGGAAAGGGCCCCTGGTCGGAGTAGGTCGGGCGAGAGAGGCCCCTCTGATCGCCAGAGATCGGAGGAGAGGATGTCTTCTGACCCATCAAAGTCAGAACCTAGGAGGCCGAAAGACAAAGGGCCTCCCGCGAGCTCAGAGCCCACGACCCTCTCCTCCCAACCTCATGACGCCGGCCTTCTCTTGAAGCTCGATCGGCCCGAATCCTCCTCTATTGGGCACAGGAGGGAGACTGCTGCGAAATTCTGCGAGGGCGTCCAACTTCCTGACAGCCTGGCGCCCCCCAAGAAGTTCCATTTGCAGACAGACTCCTATGAAGAGTTCTGTGTCCGCTATGTTGAGGTATCTTTCCCGGAACTCTTGCTCCCTGGCTTGATCCCTTTGTCCTAACTCTCCACCTTTTATTCTCAGGGGATGGGCTTCTTCAACCGCCTCCGGCTGGAGTACGAGGCCGAGATAGCTCGCATAAAGGCCCTGTGGTTCAAGGACAGCCACGCCCTCACCATTGAGAAGGGCATGCGCAGCAAGGCAGTCAAAATGGCCACTGAAAAGGACATCGAGCTGAAGGACATGGCCAAAAAGGTTGTTGAGGTGGAGGTGAAAAATGTAGCTCTCGAGGCGTCCTGGTCCCTGGCCCTCAAGGAGCGCCTAGCTTCTGAGGAACAAGCCTACAAGAAGATGGAGAAGATGGAGGCGATGGAGAAGAAGTTTTCGGAGGCCAAGGCCAATGCTGACGACCTCTTTAATGAGCTGCAGGAGGCCCGTGGTAGGGCTCAAGAGGAAGAAGAGAAGACAGAGGCCAAGCTGGAGGCTGCGGAGAGGAAGTTCTCCAACCTGTCATGGCGTTTTGACTGTGCCGCCAAGGCCCATGAGGATGCAGTCTCCCGCCTCAGGGCGCATATCGATAGGGCAGCCCGGAAGGTCTCCAAGAAGGCTAGGAAGGAGGCTGCTACCAAGTACAAGGCCCGCTTTCTGAAGATTGAGCGGGCTATCACGGACGCCAAGCTCGTGGAGGAGAATGCTCTCTTGCAGTCTCAAGCCCACGCCCGGGCTGAGTTCATTGACAAGATTATGGAGGGCAAGGCCCAAGGGGCCGAGCCCGACCTGACTGCTGAGAGGGAGCTCGCTACCACAGCCCTTAAGGACTTTGCTGAGGAGCTCGATGAAATGGATGTCATCCAGCTCAATCTTGCTGAAGATCTCCAGGTTTCCCCGGTATCAGATAGTTCTGAAGGGTCCTCCTTGGCTGGCCTGCTGGCTCCTACCCCTGCTCTTGCTGAGGTAGAGGTCTCCGCGGTTACTGCTGGTCCCCCCGAGCTCCCCACGCTGCCAGTTGCTCCTGCCGCGGTAGCTTCTGAAGAGTCCGCTGCTAACGATGACGTTCCTCCTGCTCCTCTGACTCTTAATGACGATGCCCTTCCTGCTCCTCCGAACCTTCAGATCGACCAATTCGAGTCTAATGCTGCCGTCATCTCCCCGACTGTCGTCTCCGAGCTCGCCCAAGACCATGGAGAAAACCAAGACTAGGCCGCAGGTGGCCTTTGAGATTTTTTTTGTAATTTTTCCAAACATTTTCTTTTGCTTCCGCTTTGCTTTCCTTTTGTTTGGAATTATGACTTTTGGCGCCCGGGAGGACTTTTATCCAGCTTCTTAACTCTGAATTCCCTGGTGCCCGGGAGGGATTTTATCCAAACTTTGAGATTTAAGTCAAGATTTCCTCTCAAGCCATCCAGTCTCCTTGGCAATTTTTATGATAGTTAATCCAATGTTAAGCTCATTGGCTGCTGCTGTAATAGGCATGCAGAAGTATTGTTTGATTGTTTCCCATGATGAAGTACTGACTCCGCCTTGACAAACTCTAAACAAGTTGCGTAGGTGGTGACATTGTTGACGATTGTCACCATATTCAAGAACACCCCGGAACAAAGGTTCAAGATTAGGTAGGTGCAAAGTGGTCGTAGGTAAAGGAGAAACTTGAGAAGCTAAGTTACCATGAAGAGGAAATGGCGAGCCATGACCAAAGAATGGTGGATGAGTAAGAAACAAGAATAGGAGAAAGTCGTGAAAAAGGGCAGTGTTGCTCCCATCACAAGTTCTGAGACTTGCGAAACGCGAGGGCCCTCTGACGGAGTTCACTCTTATTTTAAGTAGCGAACATAGGAGCGAGCAATGTCCCCGGCTTATCCTGTTTTCAGGACTTGGCATTTGGGCGCAGCGCGCTGCTGGCTTACCCCGTGCCACCTTCAAGATTCCCTACCTAAGCGAGGAGAAGATTCCTAAGTAAATCTGATTCTTGAATGTCTTGCGAGCATGGCTCGGCTATCCTTCAAAAGTATGCTTAAGTCATATCGAGATGCGAGGAGCCATATGAAAGGCTGCCTTTCTGCATTCATGGTGTCGTTTCACCTAAGCACTTATGAGAAGCGCGCAACTAGCTCGGGAGTCAGAGAACCTGGCCAAGGAACCATCGTGACCGAGCTTTGTAGAATGTAGATGTGTTCTGAGAATAACTAAGTCAAAAATATGTGTTTTTTTATTACTATAGATGTACCCGAAACGGGTTGTCTACGTACCCCGGAGGCATCAAGCCTTTCCGTAGTTCGATTACATAGAAGCCTAAAAGGCGTATGGTTTTTTTTTTTTGAAAGACCCGATATGAACTTTAAGCGTAATAAGTTTTCAAGTTCGCGAGCTCCAGGGACGAGGCTCCGGTGTCCCATCCATGCGGAGGAGTTCGTACACCCCGGGATGCAGGGCCTTAGCGATGCTATAAGGGCCCTCCCAACTTGCTCCGAGCTTGCCAGCTTGATATTCGGTTGTGTTCTGGACGACACACCGAAGGACCAGATCGCCCTCTTGGAAGGTTCGTGCACGAACATTCTTGTTGTAATACTTAGCGACTTGGTTCTGGTAGGCTTGGAGGCGGATGAAGGCGAGCTCGCGCTGCTCTTCGATTGTGTCCAAATTTTCCCTTAGCATTTCATCGTTGGTTGTAACATCTCTCGGTAGGACCTGGCGGCGTAGTGTAGGCACTCGTACTTCGGCGGGGATCATGGCTTCTACACCATACACGAGTGAGTAGGGCGATTGCTGGGTGCCGCGACGTGGCATGGTACGGTGTGACCAGAGGACTCCGTCCAACTCGAAGGCCCAACTCCCCTTTTTGGAGGCCAGCCGCTTCTTAAGACCCTCGATAATACGTCGGTTTGTGGCCTTAGCTTGTCTGTTGCCTGGAGGATTGTGAGGCATGGAGAACTGGATAGCGATCTTGTATACGGAGCAAAAATGCTCGAAATCCT
>OVAN01015518.1:0-11274 GCA_900406275.1 Anastatica hierochuntica
AAAATTGTGGGTAAACCGGGTCAACCCATGGGTATTGACCCATTTTGACACTCCTATCTTTAACCTCAATCACATTCCCCCTTGTTTTTTGGTTTATTTGTGAAATTTATAGACACGCGAAAATAGACAGTCTATCTAAATAGACAATCAATGTCGTACTGTTTATACTATCTCAATAGTAAGTCTAATTAGTGTTTTCGTCGAACCATTTTTTTACTACTATAGTTGATCATATGGTTTAGAAATTATGGGGGTGGTTTAAATTTCACATTCATTCCCTTATATAGTAGGACCTTTCAGGATTTAAGTTATATATTTTCGTTTATATGGAAGCTATATTTTTATTATTAAAAATAGATAAAATATGTAAGTAGACTGTCTATTTAAATAACATACAATTCCTTATACGTTACAACAATTTCCGTATACTTGAAAAATACATATCCGTTTTGAAAAATTCAAAATATGTTAGGTAAGAAAAAAAATCTAGTTTTTTTCGTGTATTTACAATTTCGTTTCGATATACGTATAAACCTGTAGAACCGTTTGAAGTTTTATGGGATCTAGGGCAAAAATGAAAAATTACACACAAAAAAAACCCAAAAAATGCAAAGTGCCATTTGCTTAATTAATGGGGGGTTGACCCAATATCCCACAAAATTACTCTTGATAGATATCCATAATTTTATAGATTTTTTTTTCTTTATTTTGGTGGAGGCATATATACTACTACTATTGATGGTATAATCTAAAGAGATTTATTGGTAGAAATAAAGATCTTTAATTGGTTTGGAAGTAATCAAATCTCGACTTTTTATACATTTTCCATTTTATTGCGGATAAAAATAGAGATATATTTTGTGGAAACATTTTAACCCAGTGGTTAAGAGTTTAAATGTTTTTACACCAAATTTTACGGTTTGATTTTAAGGATATGAGACAGAGACGTTCATTGTAGTTTCGTGTTGTGGAAGAGTTTGTCGAGAATGTCGAGGAATTTTGAATCGTTTGTGAAGTTGTTCATCTTAGTTTTAATTTCATAGGCTACAAAAGCGATCGACTAGATATCATTTGTAATAGGATTAAGATAAAAAATATAAATATGTTGTCACTTTCAATTTAGTGTTTAAAAAAATATTCAATTATTATTTAACACGAAATTGGTTGAAAGGGTATTTTCCGGTATGTACCGGTTTGGTTTTTGTTGGGGACACCTGAGAATTTCAGTTTCTCCCTTAACACAATGTGTTTTGTTTTCCCTAATTTCTCGGGTACTCAAGCGCGTGACTTGAAGCGCGTGAGCTTACGCTATTCTCGCGACCCTGCGACTCTCTCTCTCTCTCACCATTGCTTCTTCTTCCCTTAGGGTTTTCATCTTTCCAAATCCAGAGCGATCTTCATGAACTACGACTCAACCTAATCGTCTTCTCTCTTTTCGATTTCATCGACCTTCTTCGATTTCGTATCGAAGATCCTCCATCTCGGCGCTGCTTCGAGCGGAAAAAAAAAACCCTAGAGAAACCCTAATTTTTGCTATCAAAGGCATGTCTTCTGATCATATATCAGGTGGTGGAGCTTCGAAGACGAAGCATAAGTGGAGCGCGAGCGGAAACCAGAATCATAGCCGATCCAAGCCAATGGTGGTTGCTAGACAAGACCGGTCGCTTCCTCTCGTGTCTCCGTCGAACTCGTTCGCGTCGGAAGACGACCATCACATGTTGAGGATCAATCTCAGAACGATTTCGAAGCTCGAGGTTAGGAACTTGAAGCGGAAACTTACGGCTGAGTTAGATGAAGTTAGGAGCTTGATCAAGCGGTTCGATCCTCAAGGTAACATCGCTGGAAGTTTCGGGTCAATGGCTAAAGCTGCTGTTATAGGGAGAAACAAGAAATTGAAAACAGGGCATGGAGGAGGTAAGAAGAGTAGCCATGGAAGTAGTGATAAAGGTATGGCTCAGGTTTTTAAGAATTGTAACAATTTGCTTGTGAAATTGATGAAGCATAAAGGTGGATGGATATTCAATGTGCCTGTGGATGCTAAGGTGCTTGGCTTGCATGATTATCACACCATTGTTAAAGAACCTATGGATTTGGGGACAGTGAAGGCTAAGCTTGGGGAAGGTTTGTATAAGTCACCGTTGGATTTCGCTGAAGATGTTAGACTTACTTTTAACAATGCCATCTTGTATAATCCGGTCGGGCACGAGGTGCATCATATGGCTAAGGTTTTGTTGAGTTTGTTTGAAGAGAAGTGGGTTTCCATTGAAGTTCAGTATGATAATCTTCGTAGGAAGTTTAAACCGACTCGTGATATCCAGTTCCCTCGTCCTGCTCCAGCAATTGCTCCTGTTGTGGAGCCATTACGAGCTCCTACACCTTCCCCGTCTCCTCCTCCTCCTCCTCATGTGCCACCGCCTCAAGTACTTGCAAATAGTACTTTTGAGAGAGCAGAATCTGTTGTAACGCCAGTGGAAACTGAAACTGTAGCCACTGCTCTTGAACAGCCCGAAGAAGAGGAGGCGCCTGTTAATAAGAGGGATCTGACGCTGGATGAGAAACGGAGACTCAGTGAAGAGCTTCAGAACTTGCCATATGACAAACTAGAGACAGTTGTGCAGATTATAAAGAAGAGGAATACAGAGCTCTCTCAACAAGATGATGAGATCGAGCTGGATATTGATAATATTGACATCGAAACGCTTTGGGAACTCTTTAGATTCGTGACTGGATATAACGAGAGCTCGAGCAAGAAAAAGGAGGATCAGGCATTTGGTTCAGAAAGAGATGCTGAATCTGTTGTTCACAATTGTATCCAAGAACCAGTAAGGCTTCAATAGCTTTTTGTTTTATTAAGGTCTTGTGCTCGTAATGTTTTTTTTTGGCTAATATCATTGTTTCTTCTTTTGTATCCACAGACCTCTCAAGCAACTGGCACTGAAACATCTAGAGTTACTGAATCAGGTAATGTTATATATAGCTCACAAAATCATACCAAATTCGGATGTAAGTGTATTTTACTTACAAAGAAAAGTAAATGATTCTTCTAACCAGGAAAAGCAATCCGGACGTCATCTCCTGTTCGACAAGAAAACAACAACGCAGGTGGTGGAACAAGTAGTTCTAACAGTTCTAGTAGTGACTCGGGATCCGGCTCCAGTGGTAAATGTTGAAACTTTGTTTCAGTTCTTTTAGTTTAACCTTATCAGTAAGTATCTCGCAACTCACAATCACTTCTCTTTTAAATCTGCAGATTCTGATAGTGACAGCTCTTCAGGACGCGGATCAGATACTGGTAATTAGGACTAACATTAGAGTAAGTGCCCATCATGTTGTTATCTCCCTCTCTTTCAGTAGCATAATTAGATTTTCTTTTCTAAGTCAGATAACTTTGCGCGCAATCGGATTGATTTCTGTATTAGGATTTTTTATTTTACTGTACAGAAAAGAACAGGAACAATTATCTAGATGTTTGCTTCTCCTGTTTTTGATCTAATCTTGTTCCGTGCTCTTCTTACTTTGAACAAGAAGAATATTTTGATTTTTCCCCCCATATTAACCAGATTGGATCTTAAGTATATCGTATTCAAAGCAATCTTTATCTTTACAAAAGCTCCCTACTAAGAATCTTCTGATGAAAATTGCATATTTGATGACTCTTGAGCTTTTGGAGTCTTTTTTTTTGTCAAAGAGCTTTTGGAGTCTAGAGATGGTGTAGTATGTTTCCTTTAGTGTTAATTAGATCTCACATCCCATGTCTAAAGCATCTCCAAAGTCCAAACCATAGTTCCTTCTCTCTTCTTCTTTTCTAAGTTAAAAAAATCATTCATTATTATATATCAATTGAGGAGACAGAGAGAAAAAATGAGAAGGAAAAATCTTACGTGTCAATCAAAGAGGATTTTAAGAAAAAGTAATCAATCATGACTTCCTTTTGTTTTACAAAAAAAAGTAACCAATCATCATTTTCTTTACTAAATAAAATTCTAAATTAAACAAATAAAAAGATATTACCAATTAATTTATTTCTAAGTCAATAATCAATTAATTTTCAAATCAAATATTTTCAGACTACTTTCTTATATTGTTAATATATACATTGTTGCGAAAAATTCGAAATATTTATGATTGCAAAAAAGAAATTTCTAATAATTTTCAAAACAAAGATTTCACAATCAACCAAAAATTAAATTGTTATTCTTTTAATTTTAATTTCATAAGTCTAATAAATTTTAAATTTCTTTAATTGGTTTATTATTTTGTCTCACATCGGTGGCGAGAGTTTTGAAAAATAATAGTACAATATAAAATAGATCTCACATGTTCATTTAAAAGACTTATTTCAGATATATTTGGTTTTAAAAAATTGAACCGAATAGTATATATTTATTTTTGGTTTAAAAATGGGATAAATTGAGTTAAAATATAATAGTTTTTAAAGTGATGTGTTATTTTGTCCCATATTGGTTGAGAGGGTTTTGAATAGCAATAAACTTATAGTATAAAATAGACATCACATAGTCACTTAGAAAGCATTTTTAATCAAAAACATTTTTGAATTTCAAAATCTCTCTCTAGCTCAATTATCGAGGAACCCACAGGAACAGCTTCTCCTATCGTCGGCGGCACCGCCGCAGACCAGCGTCGTTCTCCGGGGGCACCCGCCTCTCTCACCCTCCCACATCTCCTCTCAAAGAGTTTGAAGAGCTTGTGGTTCGTCTTACCGGCAATGGGTGTTTTTGTCGAGACATGGTGGAAAGCTCGACAATGGAATCCGATGACCTCATCCGGCCTAGCTAACTGTCAAAGGCGCGCCACAGTCACTCAATCATTCCTATTGACTGATTTTTGGGTTTATCCGGGAAATCCCGACAAGTTTTTTTTTACTTTCCGGCACGTCGGTTTGCTGCTGCCGAGATCGCTAGTAAACTCCGCTTCCAATCTTCTGTTCTTGCTAATCATGGCGGCGCGTGAGGTCTTCTCCTCCACCCCCGAGGGATATGAGAACATATCAAGAGCTTCAATGGGGTGGCTTCAAAGCTCTGACCCTTTGCCTTGGCGGTCGAATCAGGTGGTGCGGTTCCACCGTCAGCGATCTATCTGCTTGGGCATCTCTTTTGCGGATCAGAATTTGTTAGTAGAAGATATCACAACCCTCACCAAATCTGATCTCTCTTCCGGAAACCTCCGAAGATCTTCTTTCTTCACCATCTTGTCCCCTCTGTTGACTAATGCTCTCTGTGTCTTAATCTCTCTAAGCTCTTCGCTTGGGTTTACTAACAAACTAAATGGAGATGAATGGCTCCCATTGAGCAAGATTTTGGCGATTCACATGCTTCAATGTGTTGCGCCGTCACTCAAAGGTCGAGATCCACCAGCGACGTTGAAGAGCTCCGCCGTCTGTGTACAGCCGCCGACTGTCGTCATCTGGTTTTGCTTGTCGGCGCAGTCTCCTCAGCTAGGTTTAGAAAGAGAAGCAAGCCTTTCAACCAAGCCAGCCCATTTAATTGGCCCATCAAAGACAGTGTATGACACAAGCCCAAATCGGCTAAGCCCACAAATTTCGGTGGATACTTGCAGCTCCTTGCTGAGGGGGTTTGTACGCGATGGGTGGGCGAATCATCACGAGATCGACTCCATAGCTGAGTCATGGCCCATAATTAATTTGGGCATTTTTTCACAAGGTCTACCAGATGTATCTTCTCTCATGGACTTTAATTCCTCCCTAATGGAGAAGTTGGGCTTATACCCAATTTATCTATCACTCCAAACATGTCTATTATTTAGACTTGATGATTTGGATTTGAATCTCTATTGTGTAGAAAATGTAAACATCCAAAAAGTTGATTGGATAATAGATTTTACTATCACAATTGCATCTAATGGTGCACTTCTACCATCCCCCATCTTGAAGCAGCTGATATTAGACCAACATGATGTTTCTAGTGGAAAGTACAGGTTCCGGTACGGTTCTACTGGGGCTTGGATTTTCCTTTTGGTTACAGAATTTGGTCGTATGTTGTCTCATGCTGTAGCTTGAACATCATATTGGAAACTCCGTGTTTCATTCCTTAGTAAATGTGATGGGGTGGTATCTATTTCCTCTGAATTGGAGAGATTTTCTGCAAATATTGAAGCTAACCGGATTTGGACTTCCTCAAGTGTATCAAATTTTTTGGAGCACTCGTCTAAGGATGTAATTGTTGTTTCTTATTCTTTTATCCTAGGTATAGGATATTGGGTCGCGAGAGTTTTCTCTCGTCCTACTAGTGACCCTCCTTTTCGGGGATCTAGTGTTTCGACACTTCCGACACAAGTATGGAGTATTAAAACCACACAAGAAATTATCTTTTTGACGTGGTATTGGTGTTCACACCGTTTCGCATCTAGTCAAGGATTTCCTTCATGCAGCCTCGATGGAGTAGACATCTATCTCTACTTTAATTCGATATTAGTTGTTGCTTATGTATTTTCTCTTGGTTTTTGTCTTACCTGTAAGGCAAAACCATACTTTGTTTCCTTCGCCCTTGTAAGTCCGACGGTTTTCTTGGGTTTCTCCCTAGAGGAGATTCCTTTACCGCTATCTTAATGAAAAAGGGTTTTGACGTCAAAAAAAAGCATTTTTAATCATATTTCAGATTCATTCGGTTTTAAAAAATTGAATCGCATAATATTTATTTTTTGGTTAAAAAATAGCTTGAACTGAGTTAAAATGTAAGAATGTTTGTATTGTTTATTTTTATTTTTTGTGTGATTTGTGTTAATACCAAACCAAACCCAACTATTTGGTGTTTCGATTTTCATTTAAATTTTTAGAACTGATCCGAATTCGAAATAACTTGAATCGACATGTGACAAATACTTATACGGGTCCTACACAAATTGAACTAATCTAATCGGAAAATCTGAATATCCAGCTCTACTTTTGTATTATACATAATCGTACAAAAGACATTGATATTATATTAACATGTTTTTTGTTAAAAAAATATTTCAAAATATTAGACATGTGTTATATATAATTTACAATACTATTAAAAACACTATAGATATCATATTTACCAAGAAAATTATATTATCCCGCGCTTGGTGCGGGTCAAAATCTAGTGTTTATAATAAAGAAGAAACATATCGACATAACTTTTCACATGATAATATTTTTTATTTTTAAAAAGTAAAAAAGAGAACAACTTCATAAAAAGGGGAAAAAAGAAAAGGAAAAGGAATTCATCCAAAATATAGAAAGAAATCAAATGATAAAATGTGCAAGTCAATCAAAAGAGCCTTGACTGTTGACTGAACGGCCTCAAAGGCATATCTTCTTGCCTTTAAAAGGCTTTGTTCTATCTTCTCCAACCTCATCAGCTACACAAGACATTCTGTAGTCATATCTCAATTCCCTCAATGGAAGAATATGTTTTTCTGCGAAAAAGGAGGCGAGCTTGCGATGCACCATTCTCTACGATCTCAATGGGCTGCCATAAAACATTCGGCGAACAGCTATGGTTCATGAACCTAGCGAGATTTTCGTTTAAAAGAACATTTAAAAAGAAAATCTCGCTAGGTTCATAAACCATAGCTGTTCTTTGAATGTTCTATCAATTTATAATATTAATAGTGAAAATTTGATAATATGAAAAATTTTAAATTTTGGGAGGATTCTAAAAAAAGTGGAATTTTAAAACTCATCTATCTAACTTCAAAATCACGTTCAGATCTGGGTGGTAGGCGGTTTTGCTATGCCTTGTCCGCCGCCTCTCCTCATCTCCTTTATTTTCTTTATGCTCTTTTCACCTCACTCTACTCTTTTTTCCAGCTGACATACTCAAGACTTTGTTGACGTAGCGGCGAGGCTGTGAAGACGGTGAAGAAGTTGGTTCCTCTGGTGGCTTGCGGTGGCTTAGGATCAAATATGTTCTAAGATCTTGAAACTCTCCACAGCTCTTCATCTTATCGGCTTGGGGGATCTCGCGTATGTTGTACTGAGGTTCGTGGTGGGTTTTAGCTGGCGGTGCCAGACGGTGGGGTTTCTCCTCGCGGTTGGCTTTTTCCTTGCTCTACATATATTTCAGGCGTTGGGGCATGAGTTTGTTTTCTAGCTTTTTGGACGAGTTATCGGAGATTCAATCAGACGATACAATTTTTTTGAGCAAGATTCCCCTTGTTCCTTTAGAGGGTGTGACGTGACCTCTGCTAGTGTTTTTGACAGTTGTTCTTCAGTTCAGGGTTAGGTGTCTCCTTCCGCTGGTGATGGCGTGTCGTGGAGCATGGACAAGGTCTTTCAACTGATTCTCAGTTGAAGGAGCTCATGCGTGAATAGGAGTCTTCAGAGTTATCAACTAGGTCTCATTTTTCATGGTGGTAGTGTGTTTAGAGCCAACTAGTATTTCAGAGTTAGATCTAGTGTTATCTTTGACCGCTCTTCGAAAAAGGTGGGTTGGTTTGTTCTTTCTCCTCTTGTGCAGGTACGATGGTGTTGTGTCGCGTCTCGATTGGTGTTTCCCAACCAAATAAAAGCACAAATGGATGTTTGGAGCGTGATTGTCACTTTGAAAGGGTGTTTTGCTTCATTAACAGGGTTAGAGGCAATCAAAAGTGTTTTCAAAATGCTTTTGAGTTCAATTTATTTTTGCAAATTCTTAAGTGTCGAGGACCCACCACATGGAGATGAGCTATGGACAACCCAATTTCTATCGATCGAACTCATGCTCACGGATTAACTGTTGGTTCTTTATCTTCAAATCTAAATAATTGATCGGACGCGCTAATAACCTTTAGTATTTTTGGGTCTCTAGTTGCTATCGCTCTCTTTCTAGTTCGGCTTGCGCGTTTTTCTTTCGTATTTTGTCGTTGGTTTAGATTTTTAATTCTTTATTCGCTACTAGATGTTTTTATCTCATTCTGCCGAATCAAAAAATTGGTAATAAAATTTTAACATGTTTATCATAAAAAATAACTTTAAAATTAGTTTTTCAACTACAATTATTATATTAATATGTTAGGTGTATTACTTTTAGTTATTTTACGTTTTTAGTATACTTATCGCTTGTTATTATATATCACTAAGAAATGTGTTTTTAAAATAAATAAATAAGAACTCAATCAAATTAAAGGTAGTTAAGAATATGATTACTACATTAAAAAATCCAGTAAAATACATTGTATCAAAATAACTAAATTTATAAGCTAACTTCTTCATTTTTAATAAAAAGTGGCTCTTAGTTTTTTATGTTTTTTTATTTTGTGGTCTTGGGCATTTCTCCTTTCAACAAAAAGCTAGACATGACTTTCTCCAAACCATATTGCAAGCTGCTCATATTCTTTCACCTTTTTTTCTAAGTTATCTTTTTTTTTTTTTTTGGGGGGTTAATTTTCTAATTTGATTTAAATTGAAACATGTCATGAATCAATGGATATCTACTCACATGTTTTTTTTCGTCTAAAAGATTTTATTAATAATCGTAATATGAAATGTGTTTCTCTTTTTACTATTTTCTGCTTTTTGTTATCGTTTATTAAGTTTTTGGATCCAGAGATGTATTTGTTATCCGTTGGCTTTTGGTTCCGGAAAATTTTCTGTTTTCAACTTCTCACATGTTTGATAATACTTTATTATTACTAAAAGAAAATATAACCAAAAAAAGAACGAAAAGAAAATTCAGCAACAATACATAAAGAAATCAAATGCTAAAAAAGTCCAAATCAACCAAAAGGAGTCATGAAAGTTTAATGAACCATGAAGGCATATCTTATTGACTCTGAAAAGTCTTGTCGCCTCTATCTGCTCGGCTATCTCCCAGTCGAAATTCGGAGAAGATGTAACCACTTCCCTGTTGGGATCATTAGCTTTCGGCTTGTTTCGTGGACGTTGAACCCTTTGGTTTGCCACGCCTCTTTTGGTCGGATGAGTACTAAGATCATCAGCAGCAGCAACATGAGATTCTAATGGTTACACTAGTTGATGACTCTAACAAGGACTCATGTTGCTGATGTTGAGGGTCCTAGTAACGGTCTGGTCGGACCTGCTGGCCAAAAGGTTCAACAACAACGAAGGAGGCGAAAACTAATGATCCAAATAGCAAAATGGTTAATCTTATCTGAATTTCAACTCGGAGATAACTAAGAAGAGGAAGATAACAAAATTTGTGTTCTTCTTTTATGTTGCTATGTTTTCTTTTAAAAACCTTAATTTATAGATATTTTACTCTATGAAGTGTTGTCTAGCACATTTAATAGGAGACGTTGGATCACGCTTATTCAATATGTATCGTCCAATTTTGAATTTAATAATATCAAGTAATGTTATTAGTAGATTTGACTAAAAATTATTAATTTACTTAAACATAGAATCTTTTTCCAAATATGAATAAAATCTATCTAATTCAAGTAATGCTTTCAGTAGTTTTGACTAAAAATATTGAGTTACTTAATCATAGAAACTTGATCCCAACTATGAATAATATCTATCTAATTCGAGTAATGTTTTTGTACTTTTGACTAAAAGATATTCAGTTACTTAAACATATAATGTTTTTCCAAATATGAATAATATCTATTTAATTCAACTTTAGCAAAAAACTGAACGGGTTTTAAATGTACCCCAAAAAACATCAAACCGTCTGACTATTTTGTTTTTTTTTCCATTGTGGATATCTCTCTTCAAAATTTTGTATTTTAAGAACACTTGTAAACAATTTGGCACTAAATTTCACTATCGAGTAACCCAAAAACGTGACTAGTATGGTTTCATGGCCATTAGATTCAGTAAAGTGTAGTAACTTTAACTATGGTGGCGTTGTGCTCGATTTCTTCGGTCTAATACAATTGAAATTGGAACACAAAGTGTAGTGAAAATTTGTAAACCCTTAAAGTTACTGAGGCTCATGCAATCACTAGCAAAAATTTATATAAAATCACTCTGTGTGAAATTTCAGATGCAAATTAAAATGCAAACAAGATACAAACAAAAATAGTCAACACCAGCTAATATTATATAGTTGGGTCGATAAGCCATGTTTAGATTACAAGTTAACAAAACCGCTAGTTATTCAGATTTGTGTCACACACTACAGTCTCTCTTGTCGTTCACAAGATTTTAGTTTGAACCACTTGTTGAAGTTTTTCTCATAGTATGGGTTTGTCCAAAAGTATACCCTCTAATCTAATAATATATATTAATTATTAAGAATATTTTACATCGAAAATACAATGAAACCTTGAATAATATATATATAACACTACAAGAAAACACGCAATTTGCGAGAGAAATTTGCGAGG
>OVAN01015519.1:0-11045 GCA_900406275.1 Anastatica hierochuntica
CTTAATTTCAAACCCAAATTAAATTCCTAAGTCTAAACTTAAATAAAAAGCTTTATAATAAAGTAACTAAACCAAATGTAACTCAGCATAATTAATAAACTTGGTTAACTCCAGTTCTGCTCCATGATCTTTAATTTGAATTGGTTCAGAATAAACCATTAAGACAATTTGATCTTGAAGCTTCTTTGTCTTAGATCTCGTAACTGGACCTTTGGATAGAACGAANCTCGTCTTCACTATCACTCAGCTCTAGTTCAATCTCTGAAGCATTCTGTATTGCATCACGTTTTGTGCTTCGTTCCAAGCAAAAGCATCCGTCTCTGCTGAACGGAGTACCTCTGCCACATCCAATTGTACTCCTTGGAAAACTTTTTTATTTTTTGTTTTCCAAATTAACCAAAGTATCTATGGAAATGGATCGGGACGATCACTATCCCGAGTTTGCACAGGATTATGCCAAAAAAGGTAGACCATATTAGTTTCTCCTTTAATAACTAAATTCAGCCTTTAATTAGCTTTCATGTTGACTCATTCTGCATTTTTCTTCATGAGCATATTCTAAGAAACGGATCAATACCCTCCGTTTGAAGACAGGTCGTCCTCGTGCTTAGAATGAATAATTTGTTGCACGCCCATCGAAGTACTCTTTCAAATTGCACACACTGCATTTCCAACAGTTTTTCTCTTTATATTTGTATTTATTAGAAGCATGGTTGATGAAGAATGCTATCTTCGAATATTAAAATGAAAAAAACTGCCGCTTTTTAGATATCGTCGGTTTGAGGTTTCTTAGTTGGAGATAGAGTTTATAAAACAAGTTGCTATTTATTGAATTAACATTTTTTATGTTTGTAAAATATTTTGTTGCTTTTGTAATTATTTTAATCTAGTATATGATTGCGTGTTTTGTTCTTAAAAATTTGGGAGTATATAACATTTAGCAAGTAGCTTTGCGGAAATTTTTAATTCCTTTCCATGTTGATGGTGAAATTGATAGGGGTCCAAGCCATGGAGGTACAGAGGAGAAGAAGCTAACAT
Source organism: Anastatica hierochuntica (assembly GCA_900406275.1). NCBI lineage: Eukaryota > Viridiplantae > Streptophyta > Magnoliopsida > Brassicales > Brassicaceae > Anastatica > Anastatica hierochuntica. The sequence continues at coordinate 1,039 of OVAN01015519.1, forward strand.
GGACAGAGAAGACATCAAGATGTTACTTGATAAGTGGTGGGATGGAAATATAGATGAATCTCTTGATTTCAAACCGAAAACACTGCAGATGTGGACGAAACCGTGACAAAATCAAACATCCTAGCTTTCGTACCAGAACCGGAAATTATTCCAGCAGCATGTATCCATTTTTTAGTAGTTTAACTTAGAGAGCATGTAACCAATAGAACATTAGTTTTACATTTTTTCTGTAAAGCTTCACATTTGTGTATGGGCTACAACTTATATCAAATGTGAAGCTTTACAGAAAAAATGTAAAACTAATGTTCTATTGGTTACGCCTATAGTAGTCACTTAATGTGCCCTATTGATTATTCCAGCAACATAGGTCTGTTTTAGTTTCCATAACACCATATTTGCCTGGAATGTTCTTGTTCCAAACATAATTGAAAACAAACAGAACAATAAAGGATGCAAAAATGTGTTATGAATCTGGACAATCTACCTCAAGAAAATAACTAGCTGAAATTTCATAACCATAGACTAATATAATGCATCTAAATGATGAGGATTCATTCTCAGCCCATGGTGGAAGCATCTTAAAATAATAAGAGATGCAAAAAGCCATAACAAATAGTTTTTATATATCCACTATCTAGTGTATTCGTAATCAGAAGCATACATATCATTCCAGGTAACTAGAGTAATACTCACCTTCTATTTCCTCGTCGTCAAAGTCCAGCGTCTCTGACTCGCCTTCAAAAAACGGAAAAGGAGCAGCTTCTCGGTCTTTCTGGGGTTTCCTCTCATTCATTCCTATAACCATAACGATCTTTCTCTGGATATTGTCTTCAACAGCCTCGCGTTCAGCTTCTTGAGACTGAAAGCCAAGAACCGATAAGCAATCTCCTTGGAAGTCCAAGTCGGTAGAAGAGAATATTAGGCCTGCAATTGATCTTGCAAGCTCAGGGACGTAGCTGCAAATCTAAGAAACATAAACAAAAACAACAAAATTTTGGTAAAACCTTTTGAAATTTAAGAGATTGGCAAGAGTGCAAATGAGGTTGACCGTGAGAGCACCTTACGAGCATGTGAGCTTAGAAGAAAACCCTCATGCTTAGCCTTCAAATCATCCAGCGCATTTTTGATACCCTTCTTCACAAGATTTATACCAGGTTCAGTCTTCTGCCTTGTTGCATATTGATTGTGATACCAATGGAGGGCAATTTGTATTTGAACATATGAAGGGAAGTTTTCCCATTCGAGAAATACATGTCCATCTTGATCATTCACACTCGTCAGGATCATACCATAACTTTTCCAATCAACTTTTTTCAATGCACTCAAGGCAAATTGTGGAATAGGGCAAGGTGAGAAATTGTCAAAGAATAAAACCTGGGAAAATTATCATTTAAGATCAACCAAATATACATTACATGTAGGCCGGGGTTTTTAATTTAAGAATTGAATGTACCTCTGTTTTTCCGTCACATGATCTGCTGCAATGGCCAGTTGTCTCCAATAAGTCGCTTATTACAATCACTACGTCCATTGTACCTCCAGTTCTCTTACGATTTTCTTCAGCACATACTGTTCCACTTCCAAATTTTAGATGCTCTCTGAGAGTGTTTAGAATAATACCGCAATTGTCATATCTGACGTGAAATGACTGGACATACGTTTCTTCCAGAAGTAGAAACAGAACTAAGTTAGTTCGTAACTGTTTTAGGGAAAAAAATGGTGGATATATTATACCTATCAGAGAAGCAATAGTCACACATCATATCCAAACAATTCCCATGCCTTAGAACATAGTCCTCAAGACCAGAATTCAACCGTTCAAGACTGGAGGCAGTGAAGCTAGGAGTTTTTTCAGCATTCACTACAAATACGTACTGAGTTTGAGTACTAGTAGAAGCCTCTTGGTTAACGACCAGATCCATTGTGACATTCTGGAGAGGAAGAAAAGACATTTTAATTCCATGATTGAGAATTCTGTTATCCCATTCATAACTGGGAAAATATTTTTCAAAAGAGAGAGTTTGCAAATCACTAAAGGGAGAAACATAAACTTACAGGTATCTGCAGGACAAGCATCTGCAAGATAACAGGGTAGAAATATCATTACAGAATAACTTAAGCAATCACAATGAAACTTAATTTGATAAAACTGACTACCCTCAAGTTATAGCACAAAAAGGTCGATAGTTCATATAAAAAAATCAGATATCATCCATTTTCAAAGTTGGTAAGGCGCAGCAGTAAATTAACAATAAAGAGAACTTCGGTAAATCTTAGGACACAGAGCCATTGCCTAAGTTGTTAACATAATTAAACAGTAACTTCTAGGTACTTAAGAAGCAATCTCCATGAATTAAACATTTAACTGAGTTTTATAATCCAATCCTGACTAACAGCTAATGGAACAGGGAACCTAAAAGATAGTACATGCTTGCTCTTTATTGTGTTTCTATGGAAAGCTGTTAGCAGTATATTTGTGATTCAGTACAAAGAGAAACAAAATTGTGGAAGAGAAGGGAAGACCTTCTGAAAGAAGCCAATTATAGGTGCCACGAGAACATCCGTACTTCCAAAAACACTCAGGGATACTTCTGTCCCGCTGAAAGTAACACAACCCGAACAGAAACAAGTCACGGTACTCAGATTGGCTTAAAAACCAGTAGGAAGATACAGACTAAGAAATTTGCAGACCTAAACTTTGCAGCGTTTTTGGTTTGAGATGGTTGTCTTTTAAGTCGTCTGTTTGATGTACGCTCATCAAGATTTATATGATAATAGTATACCTCATCGTCAGTAAAGCCTGCAACTCATCAGCACAGTGGAAGAAAATAAGAGAAGAACAAGAACAAGTTCCACAGTGGTCCTTAAGAAAACTCAGAATTAGGCAGTATTTTGACAATTGAAACCACAAGCACGCTCTAAGGTGTTTAGCACAGAAGGGAAAAACTTACAGGTTGTCTTGACTGAGAGTAACCCATCTGCATCACATTATCAACATTCAGAATCGTTTTCTTATATAAAGTTAGCATTACAGAGAGAAGAGGGGAACAATAATGGAATACCCAAAACGATAGTAATGTACTGACCCCAAATCTTAGCTCCAAGGAACTCTCTAGGGCAACTCATATCATGAAACTCCTCCAAATTGCATCCTGTGCCCGTGTCTGCAACTGTGAGCAGCACAAAACAGATTCGATTTCCATCCATAGAATCGGAACAATATGTATGTTAGTGCGGAAGAGAGAGAGAGAGAGATATGTATATTACTCGAAATACATGTAATGGGAGGATCCTTGTCCGTAGATTGATTAAGAAGAACTGATAATCTACAGAGATCGTCTGATAAGCGGCATCTCTGAAAAGCTGACGAGATCAACTGCACAACGGATCGGTAAAAGAAAAAGCTTAACCCATGCAAACGGAGAAATGTCGATGTGCAGAAAATGGTGAAGATGATCGGAGACTTACTTGTAGAAGAAACTTCTGAACCGAAGCTGTCATCTCCAAGGCAGGTCCTCTCCCTTTCAAATTTTTAATTCACTCTAAGTGCGATCGACATATTTAGAACGGAATTTAATTAATGATGAATAAGTTTTTTTTTTGTTCTCATGTATTTGTTTGTTTTCTTTTTTATAACAACAACTACATTGCTTAATTGGAATCTCTCAATAAGACCATCTCGGACAGTAGATACAGAGATAGAGTTCTAAATCAATTTTTTAATTAAAAATAAATAAACTAAAAGTTTTAGATACTTGGTTAGTTTTAGCCCTTTCAATGGTAGAACCAATTAAAAGTTCTAAGTTTCACTGTGAAAAAAAGAGAAGTGAAAACAATATTTTTTTCTTAAAACACTCAACCACAAAAAACATGACACGTGTCTTTGGATATGGACCCAAAAACATCTACAATTAGATACAACTCTAATTATTCTTCATGTTTTTGATTTTATTAAAACTCTATTAATAAGATCAATACTCAGTTGGATACTCAGTTAGATACCCTTTGGAGATGGTCTAACAATGTTGAGATACAGTTGAGAATAAAAGAAAACGATTCAAATAATGCACTTGGAGGGAAGTGATACTTGGCCAAAGTATCTGCAATAACATTGTTTTGCGTTGGAGTCCAATTCACCTTAACTTCTTGGAATCGATTCAACCAAAGTTTGATGTCTGAAATCAGATTGTTGTGTCGAAAACAAAGAGAACTATTAAAGAGAGATACCACAAATGAACTATCTCCGTTGAAATGAACCTTAGAAAAACCTTTACTCCAAACAACTTAAACCGAGATGAGCATAGCCTGCAACTCCGCCTCCAAAGGTTCTTGACAGAGGGATCCAATCGAATGACCTGAAGTAAGATACACCCCATGATCATCTCTAACCACCCACCTTGCTGTAGCCGGTGTATGATGATTAAAAGCTCCGTCAAAGTTACACTTAACGAATCCCTCAGGTAGTCTTTGCCACGTACTACGAGACGGCCTATGCGTTTCACTGCTTCCACATTCGGTTTGCCGTTCAACACTAATCCACTCCAGAGCATCTTTAATGATCATATTAACATCATCTTGCCATGAGCTACGCACTATTTCATACACTAAATGATTACGGCTTTTCCACAATCTCCAAAGAGTTAATATGGGTAATTGTCTTTCAAATGGCGAAGCATGGCTATTAGTGTGTAACTCAACAATAACAGCTAGCTTTTGATTTAATGAGGACAAAGGATTAAGCATCGACATATTCAGTAAATGAGTGCCTCGCCATACCGCCTGTGCATGAGGACACAAGAAGAAAAGGTGATCAAGACTTTTCTCTACCTGCCAACACCTCTTGCAAACTACATTTGTGGAAATATGACGCCGTCTAAGAACAGAACCCACTGGTACTGCAGAGGAAGAAAGGCGCCAAAGCAAATATTTAAGTTTAGGATTGATTTTAAGTTTAGGATTGATTTCTTCTTGAAATCTATATTACCAGGAATTGGATTATTTTCCTCAACATCCAAATAAGCAGCTAGCCAATACCGCAGACTTCACCATATAAAGCCCATCGTTAGTGTAATCCCATCCAACAACATCGATATCTGCTCTAACACTTAGTCTCAACTGAAGTATCAACTCCACATCTTCTGGAACTATATTTGCTTTCAGTTTGTCTATATCCCATCCTCTGTAAGAAGGAAGCAAAACATCTTGAACTAAAACAATTTGTTGTAATGGACCAATAAGTTGTCGTGGTGGTCTTGGAGGCTTTGAGGGTAACCAATTATGTGTCCAAGTTAATGTGTTCTCACCGTTGCCAATCAATACACGCATTCCCCTCTTTAGAATATCTCTACCATAGAGTAAGGACCGCCATAATATGGAAGGTTTACGACCTAAGCTTGCTTATAGAAATGATGAGTTTGCAAAGTAACGATCCTTCAGAACACGGGCAGCCAAACTCGCAGGTTGATACATTATACGTCAAACTTGTTTGCCTAATAATGCGAGGTTAAACTTCTCTATGTCATGAAATCCTAGACCTCCCTCTCGTTTGGGTACGCCTCACCGTTTCCACTGAAACCAATGCATTCTTTTATGGCCAGGTTATTTTCTCCACCAATACTTAGCTAAAGCAGCTTTTATATCTTTACACACTCCGATAGGTAGCTTAAATACATTCATATCATACAAAACTGGAGAGCTAAAGCCACCGTTTTAAGCAATACTTCTTTACCAGCTTCCGAGAGGAAAAAGTTGGACCAATGACTAGTATGATGTTGCACTTTCTCAACAATATACTTGAAGATGTCCTTCTTCTTTCACCCTACATACTCTGGGAGACCCAAATACTTCCTGTTCCCACAATCGTTGTGAATTTGTAATAATCTCCGCATTCGTGTTTTCACACCGTCACTAACCTTTGAGCCAAAAGTGATATTGAGATTGACCGCCTGCCCCGACACGGATTCATACAACGTAAGTATATCCATGATCGCCTTACCTGACCTCGGATGCGCATGACAAAAAATAGCCTATCATCAGCAATCATGAGATTGGTAATCAACGGTTCATTGTTGCTAATTTTGATGCCTTTCAATTTTCTTGTCTCAGCGGCTTTACTTAGCAAATGAGATAGTACCTCAGCACAAATGATAAAGAGATATGGACTTAGCGGATCACCTTGACGAATGCCCCGACCAGGAGTTATATTTCCATGTGGTATGCCGTTGATCAAGACCGAGAATGAAACCGAACTAATATAAGCCAAAATCCATTGTCGCCAAGTTTGATTGAAACCTAAAGCTTCCATGGTGCGAAGAAGAAAGCTCCATTCCAATATGTCACAAGCTTTCGTAATATCCGTTTTGACTACCATATAAGATTTGGCCCATCGCTTTCGCGATTTTAAAGAATGAAGAACTTCGTGTGCTACGATGATATTGTCCATTATGTTCCGGCCTAGAATAAACGCTGCTTGATTGTCACTAATAATCCCTGGAAGGTGTCTTTTTAATCGTGAAACCAATATTTTCGAGATCTTATAGCTGACGTTACGCAAGGATATTGGTCGGAAGTCTGCCATTGTCATTGGAAGCTCCTTCTTTGACAATAGACATAGGTTCGTATGATTATGTTGTAGAGGCATAGAAGCGGAATCAAAGAACTCCTGCACTTCTCGGCAAACATCATCCTTAACTATAGGAAAAAATTGTTGGAAGAATGCTCCGGTCATACCATCAGGACCGGGTGCTTTCGTAGCGCCAATATCAAACACAACTGATCTGATTTCGTCTTCTGTAACTTGACAGGTCAGATGGTCATTCATTTCATCAGAAACGCGAGGTCTTAAGTCCGCAAATACCAACTCCATAGTCCTAGCTGATGGGTGTGAACTGGTGAATAGCTCCGAGAAATAACTCACAGCCGCCGATGCAACTTCATTATCTCCTCTAAAACCATGACTCGCAGAATCTTCAATAACCATTATTCTATTTTTTGTTGTTCTGGATTTTGTTTTAGAGTGGAAAAACTTGGTGTTTTGATCTCCCGAAGACAGCCATTGCACTCTACTTTTTAGAAACCAATAATGCTCTTCATCTTTGTAAGCTTTGGTAAGCTCATATCTGAGTTTCTTAATCTCTGCCATTGATGTTGAAGAGTCAGAATAGGCTCTATCCAGTTCTTCCTTCAAGCTTGCAATGCAAATTACTGCATTTAGTGTATTCTTTCTTTTCCACGAGGCAATCACTTTTCAGGTAGATACAATTTTAGAATGCAATGACTGTTGTATTGATCTAGCCTTACTCCAGGAATCAGTCAAAACCTCATGAAATTGCAAATCCAATCCCAGTCTGTTGTTGTAATGGAAATAGCTCTGCTGATTAGTTTCCAAACGGCAGGAAGAAACCACCAATGGCCGATGGTCGGACTCCTCGAAAGGAAAGAATTCAAGTAATGTAGAACGATTAAGAGACAACCATTCATAATTGGCGAGGACTCGATCTAAACAACAGCTAATCTTGTGTGTATGCCTTTGGCCAGGCCAAGTAAACTTACTGCTTATGCTTTTTAGTGCATGAAAGTCACAGGTCATGATCATCGGCGAAAGTCCGTAAAAGTATATTCTGGTCGTAATGGCCCTCTGCGCTTTTCATCATTTGACAATATTTCGTTAAAATCACCACCAATTAACCAGGGACCTGAAATCGTCGTGGATAGTCTTTCAATCCTTTCCCAAAAATGGTTACGGAGAGATGTGATTGGGTTTCCATACACGCAAGACAAAGAGAACGAGCTTGCATTGATAACAACGTCACAATGTACAAGATTAGGAGAAGAAACAACAATAGAAACTACAACAGAAGACTTCAAAAATAAAGCAATTCCGCCGCTACGTCCAATGGGAGGAACCATGAAGTATGATTCGTAGCCGAGATCACAAGCCATGTCGCGGATGTAATCATCTTTCTGCTTTGTTTCAAAGAGACATATAATATCCGGGAGATACCTCTTTCGTATCTCCTTAAGGCGTCGAACCGTCAAGTCAATGTTGAAGCCTTGACAGTTCCAAATTGTTGCGATCATGGCTCCGTCGGTGGTTTAAGACCCACTGTACCTTTTGTCTTTTCATCCTCCTCATCATTAGTCGTACCATTAGCTTCTCCACACTCCAGCCTCCTCACACGACGTTGACGATCAGCGAAAATACTTTCAACAAACTTCCTCTTACGATTTTTGCGCTCACTCTCACCCTCTATTTCTGCATAAGTCGAATACAAAGCAATAGCCTCCTCCATTTCATCATTAATCGGATCTTCTCTTTGCTCTACCAGCGCCGATGTACGAGATGATCCAAGAGGTAAATGGACCATATCTAGAGGCGGACAAGACTCAGGAGAAGGAGTAAACAATGGTCTCACCTATGGTAATTGAAGAGGAACTTTTGGTACCAACCAATGAAACTGAGACACCACCACACCAGAAGGATGCACGGTTAAAGGATTCCCAGTATCCTCCCTAACACCATTGGGAACATTCGGATTTAATTCCTGAATCTGCACTCCAGTATGGTGCACACCTTCAAACTGGTCTGCGTCATCAACATCAGGCCCATGACCATTCTCTCCATTGTGGCCATTTGGTTGAAGACATGCCCCAGAATCATGAGTGAGCATTCCAGAGTAGATACACCTCCCCGAAGGCGTTCATAGGATAAGAGTAGTAAGGTATTGATCCCTGGGATAAACTGAAAGTGTCTTTGAAACCTTAGCGGTTCACTAACATCCCAACTTACTTGAATGCGGACGTACTCGACACGAGGAGCCAATACAGGATTGAAATCAATTTCCATAAGCTGTCCAATTGCCCTGCCGATATGAGCAATGACATCACGATTGAGGAATTGAAAGGGGATTCCTCGAATCTAAATCCAAAATGGAATGAAAAACATCATCAGCAGATTAGAGAGAGGGGGTCCATCTGCAGTACCATCGATAAGGACGCCTCGGATGGAAACACAAACTGGAATATGCGACCTTCCAAAATCCTCCCATACACCACACCTTCAAGTCTCCAAAGCCAAGGAAGGTTGGAGACAATTGACCGTACATTCTGCCTCCTTGGCATAAGAGGACGACCAATTAAGACAAACCGATGTTCCACTGCCACCTGCATCACCACATCCGTCGGCAGAATAAACGGAGAATCATGAATCCCCGAATCCAAATTTTTGTAGCGGCATTCGGGTGATTAGCCATTAGAAAGGAAAGCCAAATAGACCAAGAACAGAGAAATTTTGGGTAAGAAAAACAAAGATGCTTTTCGAAGATCCAACAAATTTGAACTATATAGCGGTTGATAGAAACTGCCACCAACAAGAACATACGATCCCGCAAGTAGGAAATCGTGGACCAATACTCCAAATCATGATGATGAATCAATGTTGAGGGCTTGATTTCGCTAGTGATTAACTCAATTTCAAGTTTTAAATTTATAAACCTTAATCACTAACAATCCCCACTAACCGCAAGTATACGGCTATGTCGATTGTAGTATTTAAGGGTCGAACCCACGAGAGCTAGAGACTCCAACACTAGGCATACAAAAAATCTCCTAAGCTAAGCAAATAAGAAGAGAGAAAAGTGGCGGCACAAAGATAATGAAGAACAAGCAACACAACCTCAACACAATAAACAAGACTTAAAACGATGGAGAAGTGGAACTTGGATTGACAATTGAGAAGGGGTAATCAAGTGGCTAACTAACAAGAAAGGAGNTAGTAGGAATATATGCCAAGATCTAGCCTAATCATCCATCACAACCCTAGATCTAATCCTAGCCTAATCAATGATCCGATTTAATAGCTAGGTAATGGTGTAACAAGAAAAATCAACAAGAACTAACCCTCATGACTGTGGAATCAATGCTTGAACTAATACCACTCTCATGGCTAAAAGTCATATTTGCAAGCTAACATATTTCACTCACGCTCTCGCTTTGTTGTGATCATTTAG
>OVAN01015520.1:0-10742 GCA_900406275.1 Anastatica hierochuntica
TTCTTATATCAAGAACCTTTATTTTAAAAGTAGCTTCCTCAAGAAGACAAATGCTAGTGCTAGGAATATAATATTGTGCTTTTACTCCAACGGCTCCTTAGCCTTTCTTTTATTTATTTTATTTCAATAAGCTTGATTAAGACTTAAATCTATCCTTACATGATAATATCATATAAGTAGACTTAAATCTTAATACCTTGGTCGTCTCAGCCAGGAAGTTGCGCCTCAACTTCCAGGCTCACCCAGTGATAGTCGTCACATCTTTCCCTATCAAGTCTATACTCCATAAACCAGAAGTATCCGGAAGACTGGCCAAATGGGCAATGGAACTTGGCGAGTACGATGTGATCTTCCGCCCTGCCATGACGATCAAATCACAGGTCGTGGCAGACTTCATAGCAGAATTCTCCCCGCCGATGGTACTAGGGGCAGAAGAAGAGGTCAGGATCCAACAAGAAAACAAAAGTGAAGAAGAATGGGAACTCTACGTGGATGGATCCAGCAATATACGAGGGGCAGACGTAGGCCTCGTGCTCATCTCACCAAGAGGAGAAGTGGTATCAAGATCAATAAGATGCAACTTTAGGGCCACGAACAATGAAAGTGAGTATGAAGCCTTAATTGCGGGACTCAGCCTGGCAAAAGACTTGGGAATAGAAAACCTACAAATTTACAGTGATTCTCAATTGATCGTAAGCCAGCCGCAAGGCGACTACCAGGCAAAAGACGCTAGCATGACCAAGTACCTGGCCATAGCCAAGAGCCTCGTTGATTCGTTCAAAGCATGCAAACTCACGCAGATCCCAAGGGAACAAAACTCGCATGCGGACGCCCTGGCCAACCTGGCCTCAGCCCTAAAAACAACAGAGCCAAATAGCGTAACCTTGCTGGTTCTCCAATGGCCAGCCACTGATGAGGATGCCAAAGGGCCTCGGGTTTGAAACATAGAAGAAGAGGAAACCTGGACGATGCCCATTACTTCCTACCTAAAGGATGATGTCCTGCCCAACTTAAGGAGTGAATGCTGAAAGATCAAAAGGCAAGCGTCCCGCTACTACCTGATCCATGGAAAACTCTATAGAAGATCATTCTCGGGTCCATACCTGAAATGCATAAAGCCGGAAGACGCAGATCTAGTCCTCAAGGAGTTGCATTAGGGTGAATGCGGATCCCACTCTAGTAGAAGAAGCTTGGTACTAAGAGCCAAGAGACCATGCTACTATTGGCCTACAATAGCCCAAGACGCCCTCCAGATGACCAAGTATTGTGATAAATGCCAGAGGCACGCCCAAGTATCCAAGCTACCCCCGGAGAGCCTCAAATCTGTGAGCTCTCCATGGCCATTCATGAAGTGGGGAATGGACATCGTGGGAAATTTTTCGACAGCCCCTGGGCAGCTGGAGTACCTCTTGGTAGTCACAGACTACGGATGTCCAAATCAAGAGGTTCCTCTGGAAAACGTGGTAACACGATTCAGAACGCCTCAAAAGATAGTTAGAGACATTGGTCCGCAATTTAGAAGCAAAAATTTCAAGAAGTTTTGCGAAGATTGGGGCATAAAACTAAGTTTCACAACTCAAAGACATCCGCAATCTAACAGGCAAGTCGAATCCACCAGCAAGACGGTAGTCAACCTTCAGAAAAAGAGGCTGGACGACGCCAAAGGCAACTGGGTCGAACAACTTCCAGCTATCCTATGGGCATACCGAACCGACATTAAGACTTCAACAGGCGAAACACCTTTCTCCCTGGTCTACGGAACAGAGGCAGTGTCCCCCGCCGAAGTCAGTATCCCCACAGCCAGGTCAGAACTCTTAACCCCAAGAGAAAATGAAGAGTTGATGGCTTCTCCTTGACAAAAAAAGGGAAGCCGCAAAAATCCAAAACTGGAAGTACCAGCAAGAAGTAGCTCGCATCTACAAAAAGAAGGTACGAACCCGAACGTTCCAACAAGGAGAATGGGTGCTGTGCTGAGTCTTTGAGAATACCAGGGACAAGGCCGCGGGAAAGTTGGCGCCTGGCTGGGAAGGGCTGGGAAGGACCATACCAAATCGTGGAAGTCAAAGGAGCAAGGGCATACAAGTTACAAGACATGTACGGAAAAGTATAGCCAAATAGCTAGAACGCGTTACACCTAAAGTCTTACTTCTTCTAGAAGAACGCCCCTGACCGGGACGACCATACCCCATATACGTTTTCTGCTTTGGATTTTCAATTTCTTTTACATCTTTTTATGTAATCATGATACGTCTAAGGACAAACACCCATCAATAAAACAACTGCTTTCTCACGGGAAAATTCAGTTAAAAACCAAGGGGCAAATAAGTTGAATGACTACTCCTCAATAAAGGAGTCACATGAACAACGTACCCTTCCAAAACAAAAGTGAAAAGCTCAAAAAAGAGAGAAAGAAACTCTCCTTGAACAAGGGAAAATACCCAAAAGAAAGCAAGAGACAAAAATTACTTGTTTTGCTTAACAGAGAGTGGCTAACTGGAAAGCAGAGCGCTGAGCAGAAAGAAAAAACAAGTTTAACCTTGCTTACTAGGCCGCAGTAAATGCAAAAAGCTATGCGGTCTGAGCACAAGAGCATCAGCTGTACCTACTTACCCAGACGTGGGAGGTAGAAGAAAAGTCTGGCACTTGGACCCCTTTGCGGGGGAGGTTCATACCAGCAAAATCAATAAGACTGAGAGTGGCTTCACTGCAAGAAGCAGAGTGCAGCAAAGCAAAATCAACTATTTCCGGACAGCTGAATGCCAAAAAGCCAGAAGATATCTCCGGGTATCAAAAGGCCAAAAAACGCAAGCTAGTGGTTACCCCCGGATAACAGAATGCCAACAAGATAGAGGATACCTCCGGGTATCAAGAGGATAAAAACGCGTCTGGGAAACCTAAAAATTGTCTAAGGACAAGAAGCAGAACTCCCTAAAAAAAAAGAGTGATAATGGGATTATCCCAACTTGGAACTTAAGAACTCTCGCAAAACACGGCAGAGACTAAAGGCTCAAAGCCAGAAGCATGTCGATCAAGGCGCAAAGGCTAGAGGCTCAAAGCCAGAAGTCAGCCGATCAAGGCGTAGAGGCTAAAGGGTCAAAGCCAGAAGCCAGCCGATCAAGGTGCAAAGGGTAGAAGCTCAAAGCTAAAAGCCAACCGACCAAGGCAAAGAGGTTAAAAGCGCAAAGCTAGAAGCCATTCAATCACGGCAGAAAAGCTAGAAACTAATAGCTAGAGGCCAGTCGGTCAAGGCGCTAATGATAAAACGCCTGTCGAAGCATCATCTTTAAGTCTAAGTCAAAAGCTCGCTAAGGCGAAAAGACAAGAGAAAGCCAGAAAAAATACTCATAAAAAGACACCAAGGGTCAGAAGTTAAGTTTTAAGCCCCGAAGGGTAAACAGAAACAAGGCCAAGAAGGCCAACCAAAAGTCAAGGCCACTAAGGCCATAAAAGTCATTACAAAGCCCAAAAGGGGCAAGAGTAAGCCTACGCAGGGGCACGCCATCAAGTGGAGAGCAACCTGTTTCTTGATTCTAGGTCTAGAGGCTAGGAAGCTGGAGGATCAAGAGAGGGCAGACTTCTCGACGTTTGGCTCAGAGTCCGCTGGAGGAGTAGAAGCCATTGCAGGTGGAATCTATGGCTCATCTTCAAAGGTGGGAGCTTCGAGGCCATTTTCTTCTGCCTCCGCGATCGCCACCAGCTTGTAGTTCTCAAACTCCTCCTACAAGTTCCAAGACTTGGCCTCACCCTTGAGGTAGTCCCGAACCATTTCCCGGCGCCTCATGATCCTGGCACCACTGACGGCCATAGACATCAAGTCCGTAAAGGTGTCCACCCGGGCGTCCAGGTTGCCAAGTTCCTCCTCCAGCTTCGCCTTCTCCTCAATCAAGCTGAGGACCTTCTTTGCCGCCTTCTCCTTCTCTGACTCCATCCCCCAGAGCAGATCCTTCATCTCCTTCAGCTCCTTCTCCAAGCCAGCAGACCTGTCTTTCTCCGCCCTCAACTTGGCAAGGAAATCCTCCACCTGAGCCTTCCCTGTAGCGATCACCTCAGTGGCGACTTGATCCTTGGAATGGAAGTGAGAAGCCACAAGCTGAGCAACAAAAATGAAAAAGGTTAGCCAAAATAAAAGGAGACAACCAAATAGCAGCCAGAAGCCAAAGGCAGGCCAGTTACCTTGATCAGCACCTTTTGGATCTGGTCAAAGATGCCTAGATCACCGGAGATAGGAGGGTCAGAAGGAAGAGCAGGGAAGATAGATCCCTGCAAGTGCTCCAGAGCGCCATCAAGATCGCCAATAGAGGAGAAGGCTGCTTGGCGGGAGGACCCCTCTGCTTTTTGCTAGAGGCGGTAGCCTTCTGGGTCGCTTTCCTCTTGGACCCAGTCGAAGGAGATTCCGAGATCTTCACCACCTTCGGAGCCTTGCTCCCAGACGCCAACTTTGCCTTTCTTGCCGCCTGAGCCGTTTTGAAGTCCTCCAATACCTTAGACCTGAATCCTGACATGTTTCCTGTAAGATGACAAAAGATCAATCAAGAAACCAGCAGGAAGTAAATAAACAAAGGAAGTAAGAAGCAAGGATCCAACCTCTTATGCTGCTCTGGCTCAACGCTTCTTCACTCAAAAGGAATGGGATACTCCTTTCCTCAGTAGGGATCTCCAAAGTCTCTTCCGCCTTCTCCTTGCCCACCTCCAACTTCTCTGTCAATGCTTCTCCAAAGGCAAAGGATTAAAAGGGTTAATGACCAAACTGGAAGCGACAAAAACAAAAGCATCCTAAGTCTACCAGTGAGTCTCCAAAGAGTAGAGAACCCAGGAGAAGTCCCGACTCTCATAAAGACAAACTTCTGAGCCCAGTGCTTTGTGAAGGCCGCCCCTTTCCTTTCCTCCCTCTCTAGCTCCAACACCAAGGGAGCACTAGCACGAGGTCAAAAGTAATACCTACTTTCACCCGGAAGAACGTGGGTGAAGTAGTAGGAACAACGGAGCTCATCAATGTCGAGATCCAGCCCATGGAACTCGTTAAGGACCTTGACGACAGTGAGAATCCTCCAAAACGGTGGGTTCAGCTGGGAAGGACAAATATTGAAGTGCTCCGAGATCTTCCTCACCAGGGCAGGCACCAAAACCCTGACTCCAGCCTCGAAATAGCCCTCATACATGGCTATTTCGTCCCCTGGGCATTCAGAAGCCTTTTCACCCTTCCCAGGCAACCTCATGCGAACGCCTTCCCCAAGGGAGTACTTCTGCCTCCACTCCTCCAAGATCTCGGAGGTTACATTGGAGAAGCGCCCGAACTTCAGAAGCTTCGGGCCCGGGGCGGAGCGCAACGGCAGCGAGTTAGCCTAAGGAATTTCCATGTCCTCGGAAGACCCCTCAGCCTCAGGAGACAGGCTAGTCCTGATCAAACGCCTCCTCCAAACACGGGCCCTGACAGAGAATGAGGCCACCGGAGAAAATTCATCGTTGGAGCTGGTCATGAAAAGATCCGATCTTGGATATAAAGACTGGTTTGGGCAAGAAAGACCTAAAAGCTAAGGCTGATTTGAAATCCTAAAGACCAACTCCTTGAATCTACCCTAAAAGAAGCGAAAATAAGAAGGAAGAAGACGATCTAACCTTAGAATCGCAGATCGAAAGCTTGAAAAGGGATTCCTGGAGCAAGAGTTTTAGCAAAGAAAGGAAGAAGATGAAGCAAGAATTCCAGTAAAAGAAAGAAGATGAAGCGAAAATGCCAAAGAAGAAGGAAGAAAAGGTCTAAAAGAAAGAGGAGAAATTGAAACGATCCGCACGCGTCCAATCATTAGCGCGAATCTCGTAACAGAGTAACGACTATATTCTCTCTCTTCAAATCTTTACAAATCTTCGCTAACGGCTATGAGCTCTTCTCTTCACCAAGTCGAACAACTGAGATTTTTCAAAGAAAATAATCCTCCTTGAAAGCTGCCAACGGCTCACGAAAGTTCAAAATTCAAAACCCTAAGGCCATACGACAAAGAGCCAGACGCAACCTCCCGTCGCAGCGATGCTCATTATCTGACAAAACTGGAACCAAAAGCAAGCAAAAGCTCATGGAAATTAGAGGCGGCGCAAGTCACAGCTAAAAAGGCCAAGAGAAGACTGGCTTCCTGCCTAAGCCACCTGGAAGACATGTTATTCCACAGCTTCGGATCGAACCTGCGCAATAAGGGGCAAACTGTTGGGAGTAATTTAGGTCATGGGAATTCCCTAGACTTAAATGGAGTACAACAGTATGACCCCAAAGCAGGGAAATGCCTAGAAGCAGGAAGCCAGGCGACGACCCATAGCCGAAAGCTGGAAGTCAGACGACCAAGCATAGCGGTAAGCCAACCGACCACCGCCTCTTCTCTATTTTTGCCATTTAAATTAGTAGATAATGACATGTATTCTAGATAAAGATGCATATATTCTACAAATAATCATGATATATCCAATTCTTGGAGGGATAATCATGAAACACATGTATAAATACCAAGCTCACGAGCAAAACGTGCACGCACGAAAAACCCTAAGAAACGAATCAATACAACAAGCAACTCTTTTGCTACCTTTGATCTTCGAGCTTAGCTTTAACATCCTAAAATCATTGCTAAACATTCATCGACCTCCAGCTTCCGTAGTGCTACGAAGAACGACCAAAATCACCCATAACACCGACCATCGCCGGAATCCAAACAAATTGTGCGACTTCCACAATGACCACAGTCACAGAACAGAGGATTGCATATCCTTAAGAATAGAAGTCAACGAGCTGCTCAAGAAGGGACACCTACGAGAATTCCTTTCCAACAAAACTAAAGAGATGTTGGATAACCAGGAAGAAGGAGTCCAGGCCGGCCGTCAAGTACCTGATTCCCCAAGGCACGATAGGGTGATCAATGTCATATCAGGAGGCTCAGAGATAAGTGGCATCACACACGCCGCTGCCGAGAAAAGCACAAGGCTTGCTAAAAACAACCATAGCACCCCGGAAGTCAAGCGCCAGAAACTCAGCGAGGAAGTCATAAGTTTCACGGCTGGAGGACAAGATGGGATCCTGACACCATATCATAACGCATTGGTTGTCTCATTGACGGTGGCGAATTTGTTTGGTGAAGAGAGTAGTTATCAACAATGGGAGTTCTACGAACGTACTTTTCCTGGGAGCATACACGGACCTGGGTCTAACCCAGGAAGCCTTGATCACACCACTGGTGGGCTTCAGTGAAGAAGTCAAGCAAACCATCGGAGAGATAGCGCTTCTGGTGTGCCGGAGGAATCAACTTGTCCACTAAGTTTTCTTTCATAGATTGTCCCTCTACCTATAACATGATCATGGGTAGGCCTTGGATACCCGAGATGAGAGCCGTGCCGTCAACCCTGCACCAATTACTCAATTCTCCAACCCCATGGGAATCTAAGAGATCAAGGGTGATCAAGAAAACGCTCGATCGTGCTACCAGACCACTTTGAAGGGAAAGACGGCTCCGTTATAGCAATTATAGAGACCACTTCCCACATTTCACACTGAAGAGCCGGAAGTAAAACAACTTAATGCGTTCCTCTGGTACCCGGAGAGCAAGGTAGAAACCTCAGAATAGGGGCAAGATTGCAAGAAGGCATACGCCAAAGGCTGATAGACTTTCTCAGATCCAATGTGGACTGCTTCGCCTGGTCCCATGTGGACATGCCAGGAATAGACCCGGAAGTCATAGTCCATAAGCTGCAAGTGGACCCCAAATACATGACAGTCAAGGAAAAAAGGAGGAAGTTCGCACCTGAACGAGAGGAGATCATCAATGATGAAGTCAAAAACCTTCTAGCGGTTGGGTTCATTAGAGAGGTCCACTATCCGAATTGGTTAGCAAACGTCGTCGTGGTCCGAAAGAAGGACGACAAGTGGCAGGTTTGCATAGATTTCACAGATCTAAACAAATCTTGCCCCAAGGATCCTTTCCCACTACCCCATATAGACAAGTTGGTGGACGCCACGGCTGGACATCAGTTGATGAGCTTCATGGATGCCTTTTCCGAGTACAATCAAATACTCATGCATCCAGACGACCAAGAAAAGACGTCCTTCATGACCTCTCGTGGAATCTACTGCTACAAGGTGATGCCTTTTGGATTGAAGAATGCGGGATCCACTTATCAAAGGCTAGTCAACATGATGTTCACAGACTAGATCGGCCAGACCATGGAAGTCTTTATAGACGACATGCGGGTCAGGTCCTTAGACGCGGAAGACCACATAGCCCACCTGCAATAAGCCTTCTCTATCTTAAGGAAGTACAACATGAAGCTCAACCCCTCTAAGTGCTCATTCGGAGTAAGCTCCGAGAAATTTTTGGGGTACATAGTCACATACAGGGGCATTGAAGCGAACCCGAAGCAAATCAGGGCGATCCAGGCGATCCCTTCGCCTATGACTCCACGAGATGTCCAAAAGCTCACCTCAAGAATGGCGGCCTTGAGTAGGTTCATATCCAGGTTGTCCGACAAGTCGCATGCATTCTTTGAAACCCTTAAGTTCACAGGGAAATTTGAAAGGAACCAAGAGGCCGAAGACGCCCAAGTCAAACTCAAGGAATATCTCACAACGCCACCCCTTCTCTCAAAGCCCCAAGATGGAGAGCCTCTGCTCCTATACCTGGCCGTCTCAGAGCACGCCGTAAGTGCCGTCTTAGTCAGAGAAGAAGAAAGCAAGCAGTGTCCGGTGTACTACATAAGCAAATCCTTTCTGGACACCGAGACTCGCTATAGCCACCTGGAGAAACTAGCTCTCGCCTTGGTCGTCTCGGCCAGGAAGTTGCGGCCTTACTTCAAGGCTCACCCAGTGGTAGTTGTTGTAATAACCCTCGCGAACGGATATAATTTTGGCCAAGTAGTCGGATGGTGAGAAGCGGGAAGCTGAGTAAGCTACTTGGAAGAAGGCAAAATTTTTAAGTTGGAATCTGGAAGGAGCGGTACAAATGGAATCCTTAGGAAATTTGAGGGATTGGAAATGCCGACGGTTCGGCCTAAAAAGTCTTAGACAATCGGAACATTAGTCGGGAAACTTATTCTTAGACCATTGAAGGTAAAACGGTCCTATGAATAAATGGTAAGAATATTTACCGAAGAAAATTGAGTTTTTCTCGAAGAAATATTTTTCCCGACTGTCCGGGCACTGTTCGACACGTTCGGATCTGAGAAACGAACGTCCCGACACGTTCTGATCCGATCGGACACTGTTTGGCACGTCCGGATACGTTCGGATCAGTGTGAGGCACGTCCGGACAGTGACCAAGCAGCGTGCTTGCGTGCCTGTATCACCTGCCTGGCTACCTGCTTCAGCAGAAGCAGCTGGACACATGTCAGCACGCGGGCCGAGTATGGTGTCCAGCAGTTTCTACCTAGCCGACAACTCGTGCTTGCTGCCAACACCATTTCTCTCGTGCCAAACCTTATTTCATCGTGCCTTTGGCCCTTTAAACACCCTAGAGACCTTGTTCGGATCTGAGAAACGAACATCCAGACACGTTCTGATCCGATCGGGCACTGTTTGGCACGTTCCGATACGTTTGGATCAGTGTGAGGCACGTCCGGATAGTGACCAAGCAGCGTGCCTGCGTGCCTGTATCACCTGCCTGGCTGGACAAGTGTCAGCAAGCTGGCCGAGCATGGTGTCGAGCAGTTTCTACCGAGCCGACAGCTCGTGCTTGCTGCCATCACCATTTCTCTCGTGTCAAACCTTATCTCTTCGTGCCTTTGACCCTATAAATACCCAAGAGACCTTATCTTAGTCTCCCCCAACCATAAACCAAACTTTGACACACAAAAAACCTTTCCCGAACGCGAAAAATCTTATCCGACCGTAGCAAAACCCTGTCAAACCGTGCAAAAGCTGTCTCGAAAGTGTTCTGGAGATTTTCTCTCGTGCCCAAGTAGGTTGCTTTCGAGAAACCACCGTGCACGATGATCGGGAAGTTCCCAGGTAAGCCGATCGATCCGAAATCGTGTTTTCTCGTGCACTTTAGTATCCGATCATGTATACGACCATATCGATCGTGTATCCGACTGTTCCGAACATAGGATTTCCGCAGGATGTTAGGATCGGCTACGTTCGTCCACTGTTTTCCTTAGCCAAAACCGTGCTGGAAATCTAAGGTGAGTCTCAGATTATAAGATGTTTAGTTAGGAGCAATTAGCGCCTGCAAAACAAGAGTATTACGTGTTACACCGTAGAACTATGAAATGAATAATTGAATGGACGGACATAGGAAAGCGGATAATGAGAATAATGATTGGTGATTGTGTGATGCTCGTTGATTGATTGCTTGTTATTATGATCTAGAATCCACACAGAATACGGGGTGTAAGATTTATCGTAATATAACGAAAAGGTGGTGTTTTATTGAATTGCAATCAGAATTTTACAAAATTTTCAAGCTCAATTTCTAGAGAGAAAAATCGGTCCTTTTCTTCAAGCTCCTCCTTCTTCCTTTATACTCCTCCAGCTCTTGTAACCCCCGAGTTATTGCGCATTTACTCCTCTCGTTAATGCTGATTCTTCTGTTTCGATTTCTTTTAGCTTTGAACTTCATGGGCCTTCTCTTTTCTCTTTTGATTTGGGCCGGATGTTTCTAGGTGGGCCTTGACGGCCCGTACGCATATTGGCTCTCTAATCGATTCTCGGGTCAGTTAACTCCTAACCGGATCTGGGTGTTAACCACCTCCTCCAATAGCCCCCCCCCCCCCCCCCC
>OVAN01015521.1:0-11272 GCA_900406275.1 Anastatica hierochuntica
TATTAATATATATATATATATATATTTATATATATTAAAGTTTTCTAATTATATTTTTAAATCTAATACTCAAGTAGCATTATTTCATACTTCTCTTCATTAGTTCATTAATATTTTGTAAGGTAACAAAATTCATGTGTCCGTCAAACATGAGCTTGTCAATATCTTCGAATAGATATTGACATTTACAGAATATAGTTTTATTAATTTTTTGATTGATAAAAGAGAAATATCAATCATACCTACCTATATAACCCTACTATATATTAAAAGAGAAGTAACTTTAGTTTTTTTTTTCCACGTGTTAATCATATGTGCGTTTTTGAATTAATCGTTATAATTTGATTGGTCGATTAGTTTTCATTTTTTCTATTTTTTCTAATTTTTTTTCAACCTAAATTAAGGTCATTAATAACGTAGGAGCAAATAATTGAATACTATACAGTTTAACAAATTTAGGTAACCTAACTTAATGCTTTGTATGCGTTTTTTGTGAATAAGGTAATATTAAACTACAATTTATGTGAACTATAATTTCGTTCTATAAACTATGGAAACAATAATGTCGAATAATTTAATTATGAAATAGTAAACATAAAAATGGAATGTAACTAAATTTCAATCAATACATATTGAAATCATAATTAAAGAATTATTAAATTATGGAATTATAAAATTACAATTAGTTTGTACAAAAATTTCATTCTACATATATGGATACTTGCATGTCTTTGAATTTAAAATATTAAAAAACTAAGGGAACTAACATTTAATTTTCCTTGACTAACAAGGTTTGTTGAAATGTATAAATAAGGTGTGGTCATTCAAGCAAAAATCATAGTATCGGTTTTCTTTGATTAAAAAACACATACCTTCAATGGTCCATGTTAATGTTCATGAAGTCATTATACCTCCTCACGGTTTTATGATTAATGTTAGGGTTCTAAACGTTTGAAAACAACCTTATGCATATGGTGTCAATCTTGAATTAGTCCTTGCCGATGAATATGAAGTCTTTATAATATTTTGATATTTAATATTCAAGTTAAACATTTTGTTTATATTTTTATTATGGATTAACAATATATCAATTGTATAATGTGGATGACTGTGTTTGACACACATAACGTTTTATTACATAGATTGTTTGTTTTTTATTAACAATATGTTAACGTTTTTTATTTTTAAATCAAAAATATATTTTTAAATTTAATTCTCAAGTTACATTATTTCATTAATATTTTGTAGGGTAATAAAATTTATGCGTCTGTCAAACATGAGCTTGTGAACATCTTCGAAGAAAGATTGACAACTAGAGGAGTTTGGAAAAGAATAACAAATTTTGATGTTTTGCCAATTGATTCTTATCATCGAACCACAAAACACCCTTTCAGAATTAGTTTCAAACATGAAACTATCATATTTGAAATATCTATGATATCTGATAATAATTTTTTTTTGTTTATGTTGATTTCACCAAAATCAAAGATGTGGATTTTGACACCAAGTATCTCGTTGGTAAGTATTATGTATTTGACAACGTGTCCATGAATATATATTATCAACTTTATATAAGTTAGCTTTGTCTAGAACAAGAAACAATCTTCATCTTCTTCATCTTTCCTCCAACTCTTTCTCTTCATGAAACTATGGGTTAAGATCGCCGGTTTTTAAGCATCAAAAACATTCTTTGTTATACCACTACAATCGTGAAGGTTGTGTTTAACAATGTCTTTCCTTTTTTATTTTGCATAGATGTGGCATATTTGTATAATAATCTTCGTTTTATTTTTGTTTTTTTTTTGTTTAGTAATGTCGGATTCAAATTCATATTATGTCAACCAAGATATTTCAGGAAGAAAACTCGCAAATGGTAAGTCATTCTTAAGATATTAACTTACATTCAAATGCATGTTCTTAAGAAATTAATTATAAACTCATCTTTGTGTATTCAATCACCTTAGCTTATCTTTCAAATCTTAATTAAAAACAGTTTGGAAATCTTTAAGTTAATAATATGGATCTATTTTTTCACAGAAAAGACTGATCCAAAGTCAATCTTGTGAGAACATGGACTTCGCGGTAACACAATAGCTGGTTGTGTAACACAAAGGCGCTAGCGGAGAAATGGAAAAAGCTGACATGGCAAACATCTTGAAGATAATCTACGTGTAGTTACAAGAAGTTGGAAAAATGATATTCAGAAGATCACGAAAAAGATCTAGAGAATATTGAGAAGCAACACCTACTTAAGGAGCTAGGGTTGAGAAAGAAGGGGTTACGACTTTGGAGCATCACAACAAAAGAAATCGAGAGACTAGAGAAGCAAGAGAGGGTTGTGTCAAACACGTGTGGGTTCTTGGGTTATTGTGGCAATTGTTGTTGCTTAGTAGACTTAGGTTGGATAGAATAGGTATTGGTTAGTCTTGATTGTCGTGTGTGACAAGTCAAGTAAATCTGATCAAACAAAGTCTGTATAAGATTTGTTTGAACGATATCTATTGAAAGAGTTTTTGAAGATTTCTATCGAGTTCTTAAGTCAGTGTTCTAACAAATCTCTGTGACTCAATATACTTCTTTAAAAAGTTTCACAAATGGTGCATTTATTAACTGTTATGATAAATAAACATGCATGTTCTTCTCAAGTTTTTTTGTAATCATCAAAATATTACGAAATAAAAACATGCTTTATCTTTGTTCAATATATTACATTCTAATTCTTAGCAAATGTTTACAGCTATTTTGAAAACAAAATATAATTGTCACATTTGTTCGTTTTATTGTTTCAGTTTTTAAAATTTTACAACAAATGCCTACTAACTTGATCAGTAAAATATCTAAGATATCATATAATAAAACAGAGGAATTTTTCACACGATGTATTTCTGGCAATTCTAAAGTTAGAGTTCATTTTGAAATCCCAAAATGAACTATATATATTATGACTTACAAAAAAAAAATTTATTAATCCCAAAACCTCAACTTATATTTACATTTATTTTTCTAAGGACATAGTTCATTTGTTAAATATACGTACATAATAGTTTTCCTCGTGTGAAAAACTCTTATTTAAATCGTCTCACAGTTTTATTGTAAATTTAAAATAATTTATTTTAATAAATAAACATAAAAAATACACTATAGTTAAATCCTCCCTATAATACTTATACCTGCGAATTCTCGCCAACAACCACCTACTATATTTATAAACTTATAAAAGTATAACATTCACTATCAAAAGATTCATTATTAACTTTTCTAATATTAATTCATAGAGTTTTTTTACCAATGAGTTCATTTTCTTTCTAATTTCTAAGTTTTTAATTTTGCAAACCTAACTTGAAGTATAAAGCCGCTCGCTCCCCTGAAACCCTTGAATTAACGTTTTCACACACCAAAAACGATGTCGTCTCTCTCTCGCATTTTCCTCCGTGGCTCCTTCAGCTTAAGCAGCCTAGCGAACCGCCGCCTTTTCTCCGCCGTGACCGCTGCTTCGGCCGCAACCTCAGAACGAAGATCGTCCCTCATCAACCTCGTAAATGACGAGCGAGACCCCAAATACATCACGAAGAAGTTCAAGAAGGCCTGCCAAAAAGAGTGGTTCCGGAAGAACATAGCCGTCTATGAGAGAACCGTTCGCCGTCTCGCCGCAGCCAAGAAGTTTGAGTGGATCGAGGAGATCCTGGAGGAGCAGAAGAAGTATCCAAACATGTCAAAGGAAGGATTCGTAGCGAGGATCATCAGTCTCTATGGAAAAGCTGGTATGTTTGAGAATGCACAGAAGGTGTTCGACGAAATGCCTGAGAGAAATTGCAACAGAACAGTGTTGTCTTTCAACGCGTTGTTGAATGCGTGTGTGAGTTCTAAGAAGTTCGATTTGGTTGAAGAAATCTTCAAAGAGCTTCCAGGTAAACTCTCGATTGAACCAGATGTTGCATCCTACAATATTTTGATCAAAGGATTGTGTGGAAAAGGTTCTTTAGCCGAAGCTGTTGCTTTGATTGATGAGATTGAGAACAAGGGTCTGGAACCTGATCGTATCACGTTCAACATACTTTTACATGAGTCGTATAAAGCGAACTTTGAGCTAGGAGAAGAGATATGGTCTAGGATGTTAGAGAAGAATGTTACTAGAGACATCCGTAGTTACAATGCTCGGTTATCAGGATTAGCCAGGGAGATGAAATCGAAAGAGATGGTTAATCTCTTTGACGAACTTAAGGTGAATGGGATCGAACCCGACGTATTCACATTCACTGCTATGATTAAAGGATGTGTTGCCGAAGGCAAACTTGACGAAGCCAAAACGTGGTACAAGGAAATCGAGAAGAACGGTTGTCGCCCGATGAAATTGAGTTTTTCCTCATTGCTTCCTGCAATGTGTAAGGCCGGGGACTTAGAGTCCGCTTTTGAGCTTTGCAAGGAGATATTCAGTAAGCGTCTGCTTGTCGATGAGGCCGTCTTGCAGGTGGTAGTTGATGAATTGGTTAAAGGGGCCAAGCAAGAAGAAGCAGAGGAGATCGTCGAGCTCGCAAAGACGAATGATTATTTGAAATTCAAGCTACGTATCTCGGCCGAAGAGTAGTTCAATGGCTTATTAGTCTATGTTACTTATCTGTAGTATCTTTGTTGCAAACTCGAGAGTAATTGAATTGCTGAATTTGTGTTTGTGTGTTTTTTTTGAAAGTTGAAGCAAGTTTCTTTTTCCTTTTTCTATTTGTAAAACGGCATGCAATCGATGGTATACAGCTGAAACGCTACGTAGTCCAGAGATAGAGAGAGTAATGAGACGGCACGCTTTTTTGCTAGCATTTCGCATTTCTGAATAAGATCTAGGCGAAGCCACACTGTTCAATGTCCAAAACCCTAAACCCTCACAGTCACATTTCTCACTGAGCGAAGCTATGAGCAAGGCGGGATCTTCGCTCTACAGTCGCCTCCATGGAATCTTCAAAGAATCTCCACTCACCGCCGTCAAGGCCGCGAAACCCAGAAGCCAAACCAAATCCAAAAAGTTCGTTTCTAAATCGAAGGAATCCACCACAGCTTCTTCTGCTTCCGCCGCAGCTTCTGGAGGAGACGTAGTTGTGAAGTCTTCAAAAGATGCGAAGGAAAAGAAAGGTGAGAAATTGACGAAGAAAGTAGAGAAGTTCAAGAGATCCTGTGAGTCGGAGAGTTTCCGGCAAGTACATGGACTCTACAGTGCGTTTATCCGCCGTCTCAGGGAAGCGAAGAAGTTTTCGATGATCGATGAAGTTCTTCAGCACCAGAAGAAGTTCGATGACATAAAGTCTGAGAATTTCGTTATTCGTTTGATGCTTCTTTATGGTTACTCAGGAATGGCGGAGCATGCACACAAGCTGTTCGATGAAATGCCTGAACTAAACTGTGAACGAACTATAAAGTCGTTTAATGCGCTTTTGTCTGCTTATGTTAGTTCAAGGAAGTTTGATGAAGCCATGAAGTGCTTCAAGGAGTTGCCAGAGAAGCTAGGTATGACTCCTGATCTAGTCACTTATAATACCATGATCAAAGCACTTTGCCGTAATGGCTCTATGGATGATATATTATCGATCTTCGAGGAACTCGAAAAGAATGGATTTGAGCCTGATTTGATCACTTTCAACACACTGTTGGAGGAGATTTATAGGAGGGATTTGTTTGCTGAAGGAGATAGGATTTGGGATTTGTTGAAATCAAAGAATCTTGTTCCTAACATTAGGAGTTATAACTCGAGAATGAGAGGTCTGACTCGGAACAAAAAGTTTACCGATGCGATTGATCTGATAGAAGTTATGAAATCCGAAGGGATCCCTCCAGATGTTCATACATATAATGCTTTCGTCACGGCTTACCGCAATGATAACAACCTTGAGGAGGCTATGAAATGGTTCAATGAGATGAAGGAGAAGAATCTGACTCCTGATTCAGTGACTTACTGTTTGTTAATCCCTCTTATCTGCAAGAAAGGTGATCTCGATAGAGCGGTTGAGATATCTGAAGAAGCAATCAAACACAAGGTCCTGTCTCGCCCGAACATGTACAAGCCCGTGATAGATCGTCTGATGAGTGAAGGCAAGATTGATAAAGCAATGCAGCTAGTGAAGGATGGCAAGTTACAGAGTTACTTTCGCTATCTACCAGACGTGTCCACTGGTAAGAAAAAGACCTCTTCCGAACCTGTTTCTTCCAATCAGGCTTCTTCAAGCCCAGCGGTCTCTTCCAGTCCGGTTGTTGAATGATTAAAAGCGCATGATCAGTGTTTAGCAACTGTCTTAGCGAATTCTTTAAGACGGTAACCTCCTATCTTGTTATCACTCGTTTAGATTTGTTAACCAATGAATCCACTTGCAAGGAAACATGGTTATAGTAGTCTCTCTTGTGATTTTTTTCACTCTATATTATTGGAATCTTCGCTTTTATTTCTTTTTAATGTGATAGTTTTTTATGTTTTAAATCAAGTTTTAATTCTGTTATGAAGATTGAATATGAATATGCATACATATAACTTAGTCTCGTAGTCTTGGTAGAGAGAATCTCTCATCTTCTTCCACATTTTAGTAGTCGCTCTTTTGGGATTTTGTCGAGTAGTTTCATACTCTTGCAAGCGGCATTGCGAAAGTTGATTTATAGGGCTAAGCATTTTACTTGAATATCGAAACTGATTCCGACCCTAAAATATCCCAATCCCAACCCAAACCAATACACAAAAGTACTCGAGCGGGCTCACTTCGTCGATATTTTGGGTATTGGATTTTATCCGAACCATAACGGATATTCGAAAATTTTGAAAATCTCGAACCGTACACGAATCTAAAATTCAAAAAATCCGAATCACTCGGAAACCTTGACTCGAACTCTCAACCTGAAAAAACTGGAAAAACGCGAAAAGAACCGAATCTGAAGAAATATTATGTGTATTCGGGTTTCAACAGATTTACCAAGTTCGACCCCAAAATCTTGAACCATATCCAACCGAACATTTCAAAAACCTGCACGAGTCTCTATTAAGCTGGAGCTCGGGACACCAACCCAAATCGAACTCAAATCCGAATGAGACCTTGAAGGCCCAACCCTATTGATTTGTGTCGCCTAACAGAAATGGATGATCATCAAATTCTATATATTTTTCCCATAGCAGAGTAAAGACACCATTAGCACAAACTAAATGAATTACATAAATGAAATGTATGATATACACATAGGTTATTTAGTGAGTGATGAGTTACATGACTATGATTGTTGGGTGGTTCCAACACAACAATAAAGCCATTACTTCTTACTTCAAAACTTGACTTCTCTCACTCTTATCAATGATTTGCCTTTTTGTGGCCGTCCATTTTTCACTCCCCTTACAACTTTATAATTTACAAAAAAAACAAAAAATCTCAAAAAGCAAAATAAAAAGACAAAAGTAGAGAACAAATATTCATTTAAGCTAAGCACCATAGGTTCCTTTTACATACTTGAATACAATTACATCTATCATTTTTTTTTCCCTTCTTTACTTCACATTTCCTTATAAACTCAAACAATAGCATCTGAATCCATTATCATTCATGAAAATACTCATTCATTTTAGAATTTTATGATGAGTCTTGTGACCTTTTTTTTACAGAATAAATATTGTTATGTATTTTTTTCTTTTGAAACTTTAGCTTTTTGAACATTATTGAGAGCTTATGATTGTATACATATGTATATGTTTGATTTGATCATTTTTTTTTTCTTCCTCTTAGTAAGGAATTGGACCCACTTAATTCTAAGAGTATTATAATTTATAAGTTGATTCTGTTTTTGTTTCTTTGTCTATTGATTGAGTTTACTGTTTATTTTCCATATCTTTCGGCTTAAAACTTTATGTGCTTTTTAATTTTGGATTTTGATATGTTTTCAATGAGCTCCATGATTGATAAGATACATTTGTGGCTTTTATTTATCTACATATGGTATGTCTTTTGAACTTGTATAGATATTATGATCACCAATTCTAAACTAAACGAATATTCAAATATGTTAAAATTTATTCTTATTATTACCATATCTAGCAATAAAAGTAGAAAACTATTGATGAACAGTGATTGAGTGATACAAATCTAAAATATGCAATAAACTCTTTAGTTTAAAATACTTATATATATATACCAAACATGTTGTAGTCAAAGCCTAATATCAATATAATAATGCATGAACGTAAGTGCCCATGTTCCGTTGTGTCAAAATCATTATATAGTCGATCACTATTCGATAGATTATCATCCGCTCTTGGTCATTTTCTGGAGCTTAATATAACCCAAAAGTACTATATTTGTATAATCGTTATCATGCATATATATATATATATATATATACATATATATCATTAGTCGAATTAATACCTAATCTTCATTATCCATTCACTTATGGTGTATCAATTCTTGCTAGTTTGATAAATGTAACATGCATTACCAAACTCTTATGTCTGGTTTAATCATGTTTATTGTGAAATCTTTGTCAGCATTTTCTGTGTATCTCGACGCCTATCTGTTGGATCCGGGCCCGGTTCACAAGAACCAAGCCCAGAAAAAGATTAATTGGGTCAAGAAGATATTAAAAGCCCACCAAAGTTTATTTCATCAAGATCTCGGGCCCGCGACCTCGGCCCAATCTTCGGCCGAGGTCATGGCCGACAGCATTGAATGCGTGAGTTGGAGAGAGATTTGACGGGCATTTAATGTAGCGCACTTCCTCGGTACAAATTGTTGCAAGGAAGACACGTGGAGTAAATGCAGAGGCCTCGGCATCCAGCACGACCGATGCATGCAAGGAGAAGACAGGAATAAGTTTGAGGATGACACGTGGATTCCACCTCGGCTAATAATTTTATTCAAATCGAGATCACTGTAGATCTCGAACTACTATAAATAGGAGACTTAGATCATTAAGTAGAGTGACAGAAAAAATAAAGGAAAAAAGACCGACTAATGTTCAATCCAAAGAAAATAACACTTGTAAAAGTTTATTATCAAAATCTTTTGTTAAACTCCTCGGACTTCATCGTATAGCCATCCAGCTCGGTTATCTGACCGTGAACATTGAACCTTAGGGAAGAAATCTTCAAACGTTAAAACTCTCACCTCGGCCAAGCTTAATTAAATTTTAATTAAACTTAAGAAACAATTTCGGGATTCAAAAGTCTAAAGGACCAATACTCGGTTCAACAGTATCTATTTCTTAATTTGCAGACACACATTTCGAGAATTTTAAAAACTTGAATTATTGTTCCTGCAAATCACCTTGACAATCTTTCAATGTAATTTATCTTCACTCGCACGATTCTGGAAACTCATTTTTCGGAAGGTCATTCACTCTAATACTACTCCAACACAAACACACTTAAATGTGGAGTTCTCTCATGCTAAATGATCGAAAAGATAAATGCATTTTTGATGACATTGGTAGCAAAATCAATTTTTAAAAATTTCTTCTCACCCTCCATAAATCGGGGTATCACAATCACCCCACTTACAGAGTATATCGCCTTCGTTATGCACCAGGTTCACACCCTCTATGGTGTGAATCTCTGACTCCACACTCATATGAGTTCGGTTCTAACACTAAATTGTAACTTCTTTGTCTGCCTCTCTCACGTGCTTTGACGTCTTTATCTCTACGCTTGCGGATCCACCCTATCTAATGGTCGGAAGTACTTCAAGAGTCTTTTTTTTTATTTTGGCTACCTACTTCGATAACTTTAAAGATTTGATTTACTATTTTTGTAAATCACCACGTCAACATTTTTCCGTGTTTTATCCATATTTATACGATTTCAAAAGCTCACTTTCCATAAACTCATATATGTTAATATTACTCCAACATAAACATGTATAACTGTGAAGTTTTTCGGACAAATGATCAAAAAAAATAGATAACCAAATTAATTTTTTTAAAAGACTTTCCCACACACCAAAAATCGGGTATTACAGAATTTTGTTGTTGATTAATCGATTTGATAAATTGAATTAATCAGAATCACATGTTTCCTATTTACATCCCAGCTGCCTCTCGAAATGACTATAGAAAACATATATATCACACATTAAATGGAACCCAACGACTAGAAGATTCTAAACAAAGCTTCACAATAACTCCATTTTCGAAAAATATCCAAAATAAAATATTATATTTTTGATTACTGGCGATGAGATATGTAGCATCATGGCAAACTGAAAAAAAAAACATGGGAGGCATAGAAAAAGTGAAGAGGAGAGAATCATCGAGTCTTTAAACCAAATATTATAATTGTGGAAAATTTACAAAGAATGTGGTTTAAGAAATTTACTAGGGATTAGTTTTGACTATTTTCGTGATAAATTTTCTAATTAAGTATATGATTTTCGTCTGATCAAAAAAAAAAGTAGTATATGATTTTCGTAACAAAGTTATCGCAAATACATTATAAATTGCGAGAGATAAAACATATTGCTTTTTTTTTAAAATTGTACTGGTTTTAATCCACGCTTTCATAGCGCGAGATATTTTTTGTGTAATGTAATAGGAAATTTTTTTAAAAATAATATAAGTTTTAATAGTATAGATAAATTATAGTAAAAATAAATATTTTTATTATTCAATGTATTAACGATATTTATTGTCGATTCGGTTTCGGAATGAAAATAAGTTTCTTTACCATATATTTATATCATGTGCTAAATAATGATATGATTATAAAGTCAATTCATTTGTATTAACGTTGTCTGGTTTTCTATTATAGAATACATAATTTTTATTTTGTACATCTAATTAATATGAATATTTTTATAAATACATAGTAATATCCTACATTTAAAATTTTCATAATTTAAATTTTATAATATTGATGCTAGAGTTAACCGGCACTATAAAAGATTTTTTGGAAGATTTTTCAATTATCATAAAAAGAAGGGGAAATTAACAAAAGTAACCTAAAACATTTAAAAAAAGAAGAGAGTAACCTCAAACATTTTTTAATTGCAAAACTAACTCAAAAGGGTAAGGAAAGTACAATTTACCCCCACATGACCAAACAAAAAAAACAGATGTGACAATTACCCTTCTAACCCCGAGAAGTCTGAACGGATCCTCCAGACTTCTTATGCAGACTTCAATTGAAGTCTGTATATATAATTAAATCATGTATTTAAATTTAAAAAATAAGGAAAATNTATATATAATTAAATCATGTATTTAAATTTAAAAAATAAGGAAAATTAGTTTAACTAAAAATACTTATGAATAAAATAAACATGATCAT
>OVAN01015522.1:0-11271 GCA_900406275.1 Anastatica hierochuntica
ATAACAACATGGGCCAATGGTTATGGAAGCCACAAACCGGTCCATAACACTATTAAGTTTTTTTGACTTGAGTTAAATTTGATGAATAGATTAGATAAAATTTGAAAATAGCATGTTGGAAAATTAAATACATATGAAAATTATATAAATGTTTAGCTTTTATCCGTAAAATATGTTGTTTAGNGCTTTTATCCGTAAAATATGTTGTTTAGGTTTTATTGCAAAAATCTAGTTTTAAACACAAATTTTCTAATAACATTTATTACTATTATAAAACTTAGGGATAAGCATTCGGGTACTCGTTCGGTTCGGATTTATTCGAATTTTGAATTTTCGAGGTTAGAGGTTTAGGTCACTTTTAGGTATTTATAAATTTTCATTCGGTTCGGATTTGTGCGGGTTCGGTTTGAGTTCAAAAACCCATTTAAATTATCTAAAAATATTTAAAAATTCAAATGTAACTATAAAATCTCAAAATTTTAAAAAATAAAAAAATATAAAACATATAAATTTGGACAATGTATGACCCAGTACCTAAACTAATATGATAATTGGTTCGTTTTGAACATTTGGGTGAAAAATGGTAAGTATTTCGATCGATATTTTGAGTATTTTTTATTTTACATATTAAAATTAATATTATAATTGGTTTGATTTACGTATTTTTTATTTTAAAAAGATAAGTGTCAAGTTTCTACTCCCAGCTTCCACTCTCAGCTTTTACACTCTGCTCTCAGCTTTCGTTCTCAGTTTCCGCTCTCAGTCCACAACTCTCAGCTCTCAGCTCTCAGCTCCCGCTTCAGCTGCTTTCAGCCACTCCACTCCTTTCCACTATGCCAATCATGGCTTATGTACATTGGTTGAAGAATTCAACACCCTATTTTCTACTTTTTAACACTCCACATCATCTTCTCTCTCTTCCACCTAATAATTCAACACTCACTAATTATTTTATACTCTACAATAGTTTTGTTAAATAAAATTCAACACCCCATCCCATCATTTTTATATTAATAAAAGTTCACAACTAATTTAATTAAAATCATAAAGAGTTATATGTTTTTCATTTTTATTTATATTTAAATTGTTTTCTACAAATGATAGAAATAAAAATATGGATAGTCATTCAATAATAATTTTTAAAAAATTTCATATTATTAAAAAAAATTTACCGTAGAGGACAAAAAATTATGAATTTTTTAGAAATAAATATTTTTTGTACACAAATCAATTGAAGCAAGTCTCTATTTATAGAGGGAAAAATTATAAATTTTGGTATTAAAGAATTAAAATAATAAATTCATTTGCTATAAATAATTGAGATTAAATAGTTCAGATAAAATAAAAAGTAAAAAAATTTCAACATCCAATTAAAAACTAACATGTCATATGATGGATCCAATTTTTCTCTTAGACTATGTACAATGGTTTTGATATTCAACACCCACTTTTTTTATTTTTAAACCTTCCACATCACCTTCTCTTCCTCTACCTAATAATTCAACATCCATTCAACTTTTCACTTTTACAATCGTTTTGTTTAATACAATTCAACATCCTACCCCACAACTTAAATAAATTGATTTTTCAAAAAATACGTTTTTTCTATATCCAAATCAAATAAACCTAGTTTCTATTTATAAAAATAGAAAAAATGGTGAATTTTGATACAACAATTTATTTTTTAAATATATATTTTTATAAATAAATGACTTTAAATAATTAGAATGAGATAAAACAATCTAAAAAATAAAGCAACCAATTATAAAATTACACATAGAGTTGTGGTCCCACCACTTTCATTTTTAAACATGTTGAATTTATTCAACATCTCTCTCATCCACCTCATTTCAACACTCAAAATCAACATCCTCATTGTAACAATTCAACTGTTGAATTTTGTATTCAACACCCTCATCATATATAGTCTTACTCAACATGTTGAATTAATTCAATATATTGAATCCACATAAGCATTCAACACCCTCATTGTTTCATCTCTTTTCTATTCAACAGTTGAAAAAATGTTTCAACACCCCCCCCCCCCCCCCNGTGCATAGTCGGGCTAAAACAAAGATAAGGAAGCGAAGAGAACTGACCACTATCCTAATCTTGAGATATGATTTGATGATACTCAACCATCTGGTGAAGACATTGATTCTCTCTAACCAAAATTCACGTTTTCATTTGCTAATCTAGCTTTCTCCGCAAACAACCGCAAGCAATACTTTTAATTATAGCCTCACTAAGTTCAGAAAATCTTTAAGACCGAACAACAGAGAGCAATAAAAGAAAGCAGAGACAAAACATGTTTTAAAATTTTGTATAAACCAAATCATCTTCTTCGATTCATTCGCCTTTGACAAATCCATCTCTGAGTCTCTTGTTCTCTTCAGTGGATTGAGGGATAGATAGGATAGGATCACCTCGTGACTACCACCTGCTGAATCCTTTCTCAACGTTCTCTGTGTCAAAAAGAGATAAGGCAAAAAGGAAGACTGAAGTCAAAGAAGAAGCCAACTTAATTCATTCCAAAAAGCTTTATAATCATAATAACAAGTTCAGCCTATCGTAAGGAGTTTGATGTGTTTTAAAACATGTATGAACCCTCGCAAGTTCAGCCTACTGGAATAGTTTATTTAAGGCTTTGGTTATATATACATGCGACTATGAGCACTTTGAATTATTTTTTTTTCAACGAAACCCACTATATTAAGTGTTCGGTAAATGACTTCCCGCTAGGGAAGACCGAGAAAGGACTGTGTTGCTTACATGGGAAAAGGAATAACCGTTCAGCCTAGCCCTTTTTGCAAGGGAATCAACTGGGGTATTCCGAATGCGAGGAATATAAAAAACATTAAATAATGGAAAATTAACTTGAAAAGCTTTGAAATCCTTCAATTCTGTAGCGAAAGTCGGCCAATCTGCCGGATTGACTATCATAGCAATAAGCTATGTGCAATCCGTTGCAAAGGGAATATTCGTCAATGACGCAGAGGCTAAACTTTGAATTCTCTGAGTTCATTCTTCCCAAACAAATAGGTGTATCATACCGTACGTTCACAAATGCATACAACTAGGATTTTAAAGCTTCTACGAATTCTTGCAAGTTTCTTTTTGGACTTTTGCATATCACATCAATTTGCAGAGACGAACAATGGCACAGTAGAGATGGGATGTGCACAACTTACAGCAGACATATTGTTATACCCTATGTTCTAAAATTTTTCGTCCAGACCGATTATTCTATTCGTTAGGCGGGGGTCGTCCAATTAGTTCCTTCCGCAATCCGATTTTTTTAAACATTACGCTAATTAATTGGACTTTTAAATGAAATTAACAGTAAAATTAAATAAAACTATATTATAATCACTAAAAGTATAAAAAATAGTTATTTTTAGCCTAAAAACAAGTCAAGAAATCAGAAAATCAAAATTATAAATTTATTAGATATTTATAAAAATTAATTTATATTAAAAATGTCAAAATAATCCAAAAACTACTCCCAGATGAATCTCGTTTAATCTCTAATTTTCTAGTTAAGCACTAGGCTCAACTTCGCCGCTCCGCTAGCGCTAGCGGGTTCTTGAACATTGGTTATACCTCTCAATCTAGAGTCTACTAGGTAATTTGTAGAAGCTTTCTTAGGTTCTTCTTATTGAATAATTAACAAACAAAGAGATACTTCTCAAGATCATTTTGTAAGCTACATGGTTAATTAGTGTTTACTGTTTAGTTTATCTACCTTGTAGGAAATACTTCTGTCCACAAAAGTGTAGCTCTTGTCTCAATCTCGGATGATCATAAAAATCACTAAATTATTAAATCAGAAATACCTAAAATTAAACACCCAAAATACTCGGATGCAGTTTGGTTGTCTGTTTATAATTAAAACATGTAATATTACTCATAAATAATGCTGCAAAAAAAAAAAAAAACTGAAATTTCAAACAAATAAAAATGAAACCTCGTTTTTTTAGTATCGAACCAAACTAAAATTAATAGATCACATTTTAAAGCTGTTAAATTTTTATATAAATTTTTTTATATCATAGGAAAATATAATTTATTAGCATAGCTTACTCTTGTTATACACATTATGTATTGACAATATTACTAATAGTAATAAATAATGTTAGAAAAACAATTTATTATCAAGTTGATGGAAATTAATAATGAAAATATTATAAATTTTCTTAAAAGTACAAAATATTCCTAATGAAAATGGTCATATTCCAAATTTTTGAATGAATATATGGAAATATTCCAAGTTTTCTTAAATTACTTTAACTTTATGGAAATTGTGATATATATATGTAAATTATGTTCATTTCATATTTAAAAAAAAGTTTTCGAGTCGCCAAATATCTATACTACAAAAGATGAAGGGAGCTCTCTATTGAATGACATCTCATCATTTGAAAACCAATTAAAATTAACATGGGTCAATTAATTGAGCATAAAAATTAAATAATGTCATTTTCTTAAAGTCTTTATACCAACATAACATACATAATTAAATAATATTTGAATTTAAATTTGATAAAAACAAAAAACTAAATAACTCTAAAAATCAAATAAATATAATTTTAACGTTTGCACGATTTAGTTTTCATATTTGAATTAGTGATAGTTTATCATTTAATATATGTAAATAAAAACAAACAAACTAAAAATATGATAAGCAATTGAAAAAATAGACTTAGAAAGTTATAAAATAAAAAATCACATTCAAAAAAATTCTAGAAGAGTTAACAAACTTCTCATATACAAAAAATAGAAAAAGATTAGTTAAATACAATTTCAAAAAAAATGTCGAAGAGATAATAAATTTATCGTATATAAAAAAGTAGCTGACAAAAATTAGAAAAAAATATATGATGAAATAATTTAAATTTTTTTAGAAAAATCAAAAGCACAAATTAAAAAATTTAAAGTTATTGTACTATTAAGTATAGATGAAAAAAAGTACAACAGAAAATAATTAAATACACTAAAAATGCATAAAAGAATTTAAATGCAAGATAAAATAGATAGAAGAAATGTGTACAATATTCTACAAATTTTGTTAATTTTGAAAACTAGCCCTTGTTTTCAAATGTTTGAAAACTAACTTTTTCCATAGAAAATTATCGAAATCTCCTTCATTAATAAAACATATTTTTTTTTAAAAACTAAATCAAAATACAATATATTTTGTTATTAAAATAAATTGTAAAACTATATATTTGGCAAATATTATTTGCGCAACGGTTAAAGATAATATTTAAATTTTCAATTTCATGAATCATAAACTCAAACCTTCATTTGTTACCTTATGACTCTTTCGAAATAGCCTTGCAAAAAATAATACACAGATCTTAAAATTCGCATAGCTAATATTTGTTTACATTTGACATTGTCGTATGTGAGCTTGCCAAAAGTGTTTCCTTAATGAATTGTAATCTTTACGTATAATCACAATGATATAAATATATTTCTAAAGTTTTAAATTAGTACATTACTGATGAACATAGATGAATATTATGATGTAAAATGTATATATTTATTTCAAAATATCAAAACCATTTTTTGTGGATTTTTCTGTCTTTTTATTTAAGAAAAAGTTAGTTTTCAAAGTTTTTAAAACATAGGTTAGTTTTCAAATTCTATAAAATTTTCAGAATACTGAATCAGTTCTCCCGAATAGATAGTGAAAATTAGATTTAACACATAGTATATCTAAAATATATCAAAATATAAATAAAATAGCATCCGCGCATAGCGCCACTTCTCTCCAAATATACATAAAACATAGAATTTTTTGTAAAAATTCTCAATTATTTTATTATTATTCTTTTTTGGAAAACCCAAAAATCTAAATAATTTTTTTGCTACTGAGCAAATTCACGTTTTTTGTTGCAATAATACTTTTATATTATACTAAAAAGAAATAGATAAATGGACAATTTAGGTGGAATAACCCAAAGAAATATCATACTTGGGTTTATAACCACCTATTTTTTTAACAACTACTCCAAATTTTTTTAGTAAATTTGTAGTTTAACAAAAAAAAATCAATAATTCGTCTTTAATATTTTCAAAAAATACTAATTTAATAATAGAGGATAATTACTAGGATAGTTGCACTGAATAATCATCCCCATCATTATTTAAATCTCACAACCATTGTGAAAAGGTTTTCAAATGATTTTACTTTTTGCCCTCATTTTTAACCTTTTTTTTAACATTTGGGTTTTTTTTTGTTGTAAAATTTCGAAAGAAAATGTAGTGTTTTTTCTTTTTAACAAAAAAAGAAAAGAAAATGTGGTGTTATATTCTTAATTTTGGATTCTTTTTTGCTAACTCACCTAATTTCTAACTTTTTTCTTTTAAAGAGATGAGAGACTTTTTTTTTTGCAAACTCTCCTTAATATTATATTATGTTTTTTTTGATAAACCTAAAATCTAAATAATCATTTTTTATTATGGAGCAAATTCATCAAATATGTATTCAAGGTTTTGAGTTTAAAACTTAATTAATAATACCTTCCGAAGATGGTGACTAAGAAAAGCCATAAAGAAGACTAATGAATTGTTTTGTCTTTCTTAGACTTCAAGAGTCGATGCCATTTTTTATACGTTTTGCAGATAGAGAAATCGAATCACAACGATCCTAA
Source organism: Anastatica hierochuntica (assembly GCA_900406275.1). Classification (NCBI taxonomy): domain Eukaryota; kingdom Viridiplantae; phylum Streptophyta; class Magnoliopsida; order Brassicales; family Brassicaceae; genus Anastatica; species Anastatica hierochuntica. The sequence goes on from OVAN01015522.1 coordinate 6,660, forward strand.
TAAGAGATCGGAAAAGAGCCTAATAACATAAGAGGATGATGTCTCATAAAATGAAATGTTTTGTCGTTATAAGCAGTTGACGAGTGATCTAGACAGCAAGAGTAAACGCCATTCTTGTTACGTCTTGCAGTAATATTTCTTGTGGTTGTGAGCCATTTTGGAAACTCTCGCAGATATTTGCTTCGTCCTTTATATTCAGTTTCCTCATGCAACATATGTTAATCACCACAAGCTTTTTTGAACAAGAAACAAATACTTTTATTGTCAGAAAAAGAAATGAGAAACGTGAGATTGTTTCTGCTATTTGCTTTTAGTGCTCTCATGTTAGTTGAAGCATATGTTTTTACCGACGAAACCGATAAGCAAGCGTTGCTGGAGTTCAAGTCTCAAATGTCGGAAACAAGTAGAGTTGTGTTAGACTCGTGGAATGACTCTCTCCCTCTCTGTAGGTGGACCGGAGTTAAGTGCGGCCCCAAACACAAAAGAGTAACCGGTGTGGACCTCGGAGGACTGAAACTAACCGGTGTGGTCTCTCCCTTTGTCGGTAACCTCTCATTTCTTCGATCATTGAATCTCGCAAACAATTTTTTCCATGGTGTCATTCCTTTAGAGGTTGGAAACTTGTTCAGGCTTCAATATTTGAACATGAGCAATAATTTTCTCGGAGGTGCAATCCCGGTTGTTCTATCTAATTGCTCTACCCTTTCAAGCCTTGATTTATCATCAAATAGTCTTGAAAGAGGCGTGCCTTCTGAGTTCGGTTCCATGTCGAAGCTTGTCCTCCTATCTCTTGGTAGAAACAAGTTAGTAGGGAAGTTCCCTGCCTCGCTTGGAAACCTGACATCACTCCAGAAGCTCGATTTTATATATAACCAAATAGAAGGAGAGATCCCTTGGAGCATAGCCACATTGAAACATATGGTTTATTTCCGGATAGCAGAAAACAAGTTTACAGGTGTTTTTCCTCCTCCAATTTACAACTTGTCCTCTCTAACGTTCCTGTCCATAACCGCCAACAGTTTCTCTGGCACCCTTAGACCTGACTTTGATTCTCTTCTCCCTAACCTTAAAATACTATACATGGGGATAAATAATTTCACGGGTACCATTCCAGAATCACTTTCCAATATCTCAACTCTTCGAAATTTTTTTATTCAATCTAACCATTTTACCGGAAAGATACCATCCAGTTTCGGGAAACTTCATAATTTGTATTGGCTAGGCCTTGGTAATAATTCTCTGGGAAATGACTCTTCTGGTGATCTTGATTTTCTCGGTGCATTGACTAACTGCACTCGGTTGCAGTACTTGGATGTTGGCATGAACAAACTCGGTGGCCAACTACCTATCTCCATAACCAATCTCTCAACCAAACTAATATGGCTCGGACTTGACAGAAATTTAATCTCCGGGAGTATTCCTCATGGCATAAGGAATCTCGTGAACCTGCAAACATTAGCGTTGTACGCAAATATGTTGACAGGTAAACTTCCAGCTTCGCTAGGAGAACTGACTGAATTGAGAAGAGTCTCGCTCTATTCAAATGGATTGTCTGGAGAGATACCATCTTCCTTAGGAAATATCACAGAGCTACTATATCTCCATTTGGAAAAAAATATTTTTACAGGAAGCATCCCTTCAAGTCTTGGAAGTTGCAACCACCTTATTGACCTGATCCTAGGTAATAATAAGTTGAGTGGCATCATACCCCATGAGCTTATGAAGCTTTCATCTATAGTCTTCTTTAATGTTTCATTCAATTCGTTGGTTGGTCCTTTGATAGAAGACGTTGGAAATCTTAAATTTATGTTTGCTCTAGACGTCTCGTACAATAGACTATCAGGACAGATTCCAAAGACATTGGCGAACTGTCTATCACTAGAAGACCTTTGGTTGCAAGGGAATTCATTTGTTGGACACATCCCAGATATAAGTGGGTTGATTGGCCTCAGGTTCTTAGATTTTTCGAAGAACAATCTCTCTGGCAAGATACCTGAATATATGGCGAACTTTTCTAAGCTGCAGTACCTGAATCTCTCTTTTAACAACTTCCAAGGAGCTGTGCCAACAGAGGGGGTATTTCGTAATACCAGTGCGATGTCGGTCTTTGGTAACGTAAAGCTCTGTGGAGGCATCCCATCATTACAGCTTGAGCCATGCTTTTTGGAATTACAAGAAAGGTATTTATCAGTCAAAAAGATAATCGAGATTTGTGTTAGTGCAGGTATGGCATCACTTTTGCTGTTATGTCCGTTTGCGGTTTATCAATGCCGTCTCAAACAGAGAATGAAGAGTGTCAGAGCAAACACTAATAATCAGTCTTTATCTCCCGCGAAGCCGTTTTATGAAAAGGTAAGTTACGATGAGCTCTACAGGACAACCGGTGGCTTCTCTTCAAGCAATTTGATTGGGTCTGGTAGCTTTGGTGCTGTGTTTAAAGGATTTGTTGAGTCTGAGGCTGTTGCCATTAAAGTTTTGAATCTCTTCAAACGTGGAGCTGCAAAGAGTTTCATGGCAGAATGTGAAGCATTAGGAGGTGTAAGGCATCGTAACCTTGTGAAGTTGGTTACTGTATGTTCAAGTGCCGATTTTAAAGGAAACGACTTTCAAGCTCTAGTTTTTGAGTTCATGTCTAATGGAAACTTAGACATGTGGCTGCACCCAGAAGGAGCTGACAATAATAATCCCTCGGGAACTCTTACACTTGTTGAAAGACTCAACATTGCAATAGATGTTGCTTCAGCGTTGGCTTATCTCCATACTTATTCTCACAACCCTATAGCTCATTGTGATCTTAAGCCAAGCAATATCCTTTTAGACGAAGATTTGACTGCTCATGTAAGCGACTTTGGTTTGGCAAAACTACTACTGAAATTCGACCCGGATACATTCCATACTCAATTCAGTTCTGCAGGTGTACGCGGAACCGTTGGATATGCTGCACCAGGTATATGATGATTTTACATTAAAATTTTGTAACCATTATCAAGTGTGTTATTATTATGCAGACAGTCTTAATATTTCCTTTTGTAGAATATGGAATGGGCGGTCATCCATCAATAATGGGTGATGTGTACAGCTTTGGAATCCTTCTTTTGGAGATTTTCACTGGAGAAAGACCCACCAATAGTTTATTCGCCGACGGTCTCACTCTCCATGGCTTTACCAAAACAGCATTGCTGAAACAACAAGCGCTAGATATCATAGACGAATCTATTCTCCGTGGTACAGATGCACAGCTTCTTGGGGTTGATCTGGTGGAATGCTTGACCCTTGCGTTTTGGGTGGGAGTCAGTTGTTCGGAAGAATCTCCCGTGAACCGGATATCAATAGCTGAGGCCCTAACCAAGCTAGTCTCTATAAGAACCAGGTTTATTATGAGAAACAAGAGAATACTTAAACAAGTCCAAGTACAAGAGAATCGAAGGCGAAGAGATGCAGGTATGCATCTCTTATATGCACACCTACATGTGTATGTGAAACATACAATATATAGTTAGTCATATACTTACCATATATGCGTTTCTATTTGTATCATAGAAAAAGAACTTGTAGTCGCAGAAGCAGAGGAAATGACTGACGGATGAGTCAGCCAAGAAGATACGACGCGGTTTTGATTTCAGTAAAAAGGGTGAAAGTCCCTCACTGGACCAAAATCTTTGCCTTTTCATATTACTAATAAAAACATAGTAGCTTCTTTTTAGGGTTCTTATGGTCGATGAATGTTTTGCAAATGGTGATGTGCCTTTGCTTGGGTTCAATGTTGATCTTGAGAGTGTCTAGCTGGTACAGAGTTTGAACCTTTGCCGAGCTAGTCCCTGCTATCTTGTATACTGTTTTCAAATTTCTATTGTTATAAAGATTTCCGTTTGCTCTTGTTCTTTTCTCAAATCATTCAAAGTTACAATCGTTATCATCAAAGTTGTATCATTTCTTAAAAAGCTACAATCTTTCTTCATTTGGCAAGTGTTGCCTAAGATTGAAATATTTTACGAATTCTTATATTCGATCTCGGTAAAAAATCTAATACTGAATTCTAAATTTTTTTATTTATTCCTACCAATTTCGATCCATAATTTATCAAATTTCTTTATGTATAGTTAATAAAAAAGTAAAATACATGAAGCTATATGATTTTTTAGGAGTGACCAAAAATCTAAAATATTTTAAATTATTTAAATATAAATAAATTTTATGCAAAAAGCATTGTTGGTTTTAATGATTATTATTAATCTACTTTTTTATAATTTACTTTATTTCAAAATAAATTTATCTTATATCATATTTAAAAGGAATAAAGAAAATATTTAAAATAATTCATTAAGGATATCTATGAGTTTTTAAATAAATAAATTTATTGAATATTTTTTATCAATTTCGTTTTATTTATTAAATTCATTTTATTTTTCAAATAAACTAATTTAATAAAATTTGTTATTAATTAAATTATTTATTAAGGATAGCATAGTAATCCACCCGTAGAAACTGACTTGCTAAGTATTTTTTAATGGGTCTCTAATTTAACCATGAGACCCTAAATGGTTCTCTTAAGTATTTTTAATATTACTAGGACTATGTCCGCGCTACGCGCGGATTGGTGTTTGCGATATTT
>OVAN01015523.1:0-11270 GCA_900406275.1 Anastatica hierochuntica
GGGATGCTTCTATCATTAATAAAGACATCCTTCTCATTAGTTTCTCAACATCTTGTCTTTTGTTTCTAAATTCTTTTATATTGTTTCCTTATAATTGTTTTCAATTATTTTTATAATAAATAATATATAATGGAAAGTTTGTAATTTTCCAAATAAATTAGTGAAGGATAATTTTGTAATCATCAATTTTTGTTTTACCTTTTTTGATTTTTTCCCTTTCTAATTTTTTGTTTCTTTTTATAATATCATACTTTGAATGAGATTCTAAAAATAAATTAATTTCCTTATTAATAGATTTTTATTTCCATTTTTAGGTTATTTCCTTTTTATAAAACCAGCTTGTTAGTCCACATACGACGCACGCATTAAAATTTTTATAAATAATTATAGTTTTGATAATTTGATAATATAATGTTTTTCCATTTAAAAATTATATTCTGCATTAATATGCTAAATTAAAAATCTTGATTATCAGAATATCAATTGTAATATTTTAATTTTTCTGCACATTTTGTTATATATGCTTTAAATTTGGGTAATACAATTTATTTGACATATTATGCATATAATAAATATTTTGCTCTTTTGTCATTCGACTCGTTAGAAACTATGATATTAATAACAATAATCATAATATTGGTGTTATTTGAGACTTACAATTTTTTTATTTGGTTTTCAAAATAGAAAATGTGATTATATTATTATTTTAAAATTTTATCATTATAATTTATTATATACACATAAGAATGTTAAAAATGAATAACACATTCTATTTAACATAGGTAACATATGACTACCTGTAGATAAATAAGATTATTAAAACATTTTCCTTTTACACTAAATTTTTGTTTTTGTCAATTATACCTTTTTTAATTTTAAAATTAAATTTTTTTCATAATTTTAGATTTTTAATTTTTAATTAATTAGAGGTAATCATGTAATCAACCAATCCAACTTTTAATTTGGACAAAATTCACTTTGCAAATAATATATAAATTTTTTTTTGTCAACAAAAGCAATAAACAATTAAAAAGACTTGGTAATCCAAACCGGGGGTATAGAGTTTACATAATCAAAGATAGATAACCTCAACTGCATGCTAGCTCGTCGGCCTTCCAATTCAGTTGTCGATGTAAACACTTAAAATCCACCAAGGTGAAAAAAAATATTAGCTTATGGAGTTCCACCATTATCAAAAGTTCCGTAGAATCTGTTTGGAACGTCACTATCCTTTCTTGTAACATATACATCCGCTCCATTGCTCACATGAGTGCTTCTACCTCTGTATGTAAATAATATATAAGATTAATTTTGAAGAAGTAATTTTTTTCAAAAAGATTTGTATTTCCATTATTATCATTTTGAATTTAAATTAAATATTAATTTAAAACAAAACTTTTGATAAGGATAGTTTTGTAATCGACCATCTCAAATTTTAATATCGACACAATTCACTTCGCGTAGTAAGCTTAAAATTTTTTTTACGAACAAATGATTTTTATTTAGTTATAAAGTAAATTATTGTTTTGTTTTGAAGAAAATTATTTTATTCGCTTTTAAAATATGCTAATTAAAACTTATTTTTTATTATATATATTATTTATAATTTTTCTCATAAAATTTTATAATTCAACATTTATCTTATTTTATTTTATTAAATAAACCAGTTAATTATCAAAACATTTGTTATTTTCCAAGTAAATTAGTTAATGATAATTTTATAATGATATTCTTTTCATCTTGTGTTTTTATTTTATTTTTTATGTATTAAATAACACTATTATTTAAATAGGATTCTTGAAAATAGTTTCTTCTTTACTAGATTTATCTTTCCTTTTTAAGGTACTTTTTTGTAGAATTAAATTTGAAAAATAAAATATTTCAAAATAATTTTGCTTTTGATTTTTTTAATCAATTTTAAATATTAAAATCAAATCATCTATTATATAACAAAACATTTTTAAGTGTATTATTGTAGTCAATCACTTCAACTTTTAGTTTGAACCAAATTCACTTCGATAAATAATATATCGATTATGAAGTATATATATATATATATATTGTATATCAATAAAATGTTTGCATTCAACATATAAAATTTTAACTTTTTTTATTAATTACTCCTATGTTATTAAAAGAGGAGTACCTATTGAAAACAACCTTACTATGATATAATATATAAAATGTCACTACATAAAAGCTAATCCTAAAATATACAAATCACATCTAGTATCAAAGGAGAAAATATACATCACCAAGAATTTTAAGGGTGCTTTTGTCAAATAACCTAAAAGACCCAAAAATAAAGCTTATAATTTTCATTTATTTTGATAGGCAAAAAACATGAAGAATATTATCTTCTAACTCTCTAAAGGAATTGATTTCTTTTGTTTTTTTTGTCTTCCCACTCCCCCAAACTTAGCACTCGTCTACATATATATATAAAGTTGTGAGAACACGAAAAAAGTAGATTTTTTCCACATTAAATGTACTTTGAATTTTTGAAACGGATATATATTTTGTAAATAATCGTCAAACACAATCAAGTATAGAAGATAGTAATACCATTTTGATTAATCAGACTACTTATTGTATATATAACAACTATTTTTTAAATTAAAAAAAACCATAATAAAATCAAACACCAAAGCATTAATAACTGAAAGTCACTATTACTAGTAAATAAACCTTAAAACTCTACTAACCCTCATAATCTGTAAACCATATGTTTAACAAGGAATGAACAAAGTTGTGATTTACTTAGAACAATAAATAATAATATCACTCGAGATAGAATGACTATTTGTGGGAGTATTTAAACAATTAAAATAACAAAAGATAAGTGAAAGAGAATAGTAAATGAACATATAGAGTGAAAGTTTATGTGAAAAATCAATTTACATTGGGATAATTAAAAAATCAAAAAAAATTTTGGAGGAGTATATTTAATAAGAAAAAAATTTAAGATTAAAGATAAACTAAAAGCTAATATGAAGCGAAAGAAATAGACATACTATATCAGAAAGCCGCACAATGGGAGAAAACATCTATTCAGAGTTCTTTTCTACTTGGGCTCTTGTGGAACGAGAATTGATGAGTAAATTTTTTCTAAATTAAAACCAAAAGACCGCTAAGATAAGAAATGATATTATGGGCTTTAAGCAAGGAAGTGATGAATATTTTTATGAAGCTTACAAAAGGTTGAAGGGTACACAAGGTCTTTTCCACACCACAGAGTAGCCAAGGATGCACTTTTGGGAATCTTTCTTCGCAGAGTCTTAGAGAAATATAGGAACTCATTGGATACCACGAGTAGAGGAACCTTACTAACCTTAGTTTTGAAGAGGGTGATAGCTTGATTGAGAATGTTTCTCAAAACGATCCAACTTATGGTAGTGACCACGATAGAACCCTCTGCGATGACCGATTTAAGGAGCTAAACGATAAGATTGGCCGTTTAACGAGGATGACCCAAAGATGGGTACACGTTTTGGAGCAATTGAACAGAAATAAAGGTCATGATAATGAAAGTGATTAAGAAGGACTTGAAGACAAGGGCTACATTCAAATAGGAGACTATCCTAGATCTTACAACCCTACTTTCAAGCCATAGAACAATAACTTTTCATACTGAAATCCTAATGTTGATAATCCTGAACACCAAAACTATTTGGCCCAGAAGGAACAACAATAAGGTCAAATGCAAAAAAACTTTCCACCCGAAGGACCATTCAAGCTCCTAACCAACCCAACAAACTCATCTACTCAACAACCTCAAGAAGATGAGACTAAGTTACTCTTGAAGAAAATTTTGGAATGGCAAGAAAGAGGTGTAATTGAGTTGAGTAAAAGAATGCTACAATAGAATATGAAGATTAATGGTGGATTGAGTGACCTAAATGGTAAGCTTGAGAACCTCTCAGCTCATGCCAATACTTTGGACAATCAAATGGCACAAGTCGCTTTTACTTCAAAGAGTTATGGGAAAGACATCTTATGGGGTAATTATGAGGCCAATCCTAAGGAGTATTGTAATGTTATAACCTTCAAAAGTAGGAAAGAATTTCCATCTAGTGAAGCAAAGTTGGAAAAATTATAAGGAAAGAGAATGAAGAACCGGTTTCACAAGAAGAGAATGAGGTAACCGATGAGCGTAGATCAATTGTTGTTAAAGATGAGTATGTTGAAAATGAGTACATTGTGGAAGCACCAAAGAGGAAGGTTACTTATGCACCACCTTCTTATGAACCTAAACTCCCTTTCTCGGGAAGGTTCAAGAAACAACTTTTGGAGAAGAAAAGATAGAAGTTCAAGCATATCTTAGGAGGAGTTCAAATGACTTTAACCGTCATGGATTTGATGCTACAATGCCCTCTTGTGAGTAAATGGATAAAGGATATATTGGCAAAGAGTGTGAACAATGAACAATCTAAGGTGATGGTGACCCATGAATGTAGTGCTATCATTCAAACTAGTCTCTCAAGAAGATGGATGATCCATGTAGCTTCACATTGCCCTGTTCTTTGGGTCCAATGAGATTTGATAGAAACTTATTTGATTTAGGAGCTATTGTAAGCTTAATTCTCTTTTCGGTTTCTCAAAGAATTGGCCTTACCAACTTCAAGAAGACCAAAATTTCTTTGATATTGGAGGATAGATCAATTCGTTACCCGGTTAGAATCCTTAAAGATGTTAACTTGGTTGTGGGTAATTTCGAAATTTCAACAGATTTCATTGTGCTTGAGATGGAAGAGGAACCGACCGATCCAATTATCTTAGGAAGACTATTCCTTTCAACAGTCGGAGCAATAATCAATGTTAAGAGAGACTTGATTGATCTTCACTTGGGCAAGATGGTTCTTACATTCAATGTGACCAATAGTTTGAAGAAACCAACTTGTGATGGACAAGTCTTCTACTATTATATGTTAGAAGAAATGATAGATGAATATTTGGAAGAGATCAATGCTCAAGATGCTATATAAATGACTCTCACAATGTCAAGTGATGAAAGAGTGATCGAGAATGATGATGTTAATGGGTATGGGAAGATTCTAGACGCCCACAAGTCTTTGAAAATAAGCAATTGGAATTTGGAGCTAATGTAGGATGAAGAGGTCGATGAACCAACTGAAGCTACCAAGCTAGGGCTAGAGACCGAGGATGATTGGACCGAACTCAAAGCTCCAAAGTTAGAGTCTAAGACATTACCATCCGGGATAAGGTATGCTTTCTTGGACCAAAGTCTACTAATCCGGTCATTATTAGTGATAGATTGAATGATGATGAGGTTGCATTGCTACTTGATGAATTAAAGAAGTTTAGAAAAACTATAGGTTATTCTCTAAATGACATTAGATGAATCTCACCATCACTTTTCATATATAGAATTTGTCTAGAGGATTAATCTAAGCCATCAATCGAACATCAAAGAAAGTTTAACCTGAATTTGAAAGAAGTACTAAAAAATAAAATCTTGAAACTACTAGACTCGGGGATTATCTATCCTATCCCCGATAGTATTTGGATATCATCGATTCATTTAGTTCCTAAGAAAGGAGGAACTGTATGATAAGAATGAATTGATTCCATATAGTTCATATAGTACTTGGATATCTCCGATAACTATCTCATATAGTTATCTATCCTGTAATTTGAAATGATACGAATGAATTGATTCCAACTATAACAATTACGAACATAGAATGTGCATAGATTATCGAAAGTTGAATACATCTACTAGAAATGATCATTTTTCATTGCCATTTATTGATCAAATGCTAGAAAGATTAGCTAATTATTCATTATATTTCTTTCTTGACGGATACTCGGGCTTTTTTCAATTCCTATCCACCCTAATGATTAAGAGAAACGACTGTCACATTTCGTTATGGAACATATGCATATAGGAGATTGCTTTTTGGATTTTGTAATGCTCCGAAAACTTTTCAAAGATGCATGATGTCGTTTTTTGATGGAATAATTGAGTAGTGTATGGAAGTTCCATGGATGATTTCTCTGTTTATGGAGACTCTTTTGGTGGTTGTCTTGCTAATTTGTGTAGGATCTTAAACAGATGTGAAGAAACAAACCTCTTCCTCAATTGGGAGAAATGTTACTTCATGGTTTAAGATGGAATTGTGTTGGAGCATAAGATCTCCAAGAACGGGATTGAGGTTGACAAAGCGAAGATAAAGGTCATGACACGTTTGGAACCTCCAACAATGGTTTAGGGAATTTAAAGCTTCTTAGTGAATGCAGGTTTTTACCGAAGGTTTATAAAGGAATTCTCACATATAGCAAGGACATTAACAAAGCCTCTTTGCAAGGAAGTAGCATTTTAATTTTAATGATGAATGCATGAAGGCATTTCAAAAGATCAAGGAAGCACTCATAACGACTCCAATAGTTCAAGCACCAAATTGAGAACTACCTTTCGAAATTATGTTCGATGCGAGTGACTTTACCGTTGGAGCGGTCTTGGGTCAAAGAAAGGAAAAGCGGATACATGTTATATACTATGCTAGCAAGACCCTAGATGAAGCTCAAGTAAAGTATGCAACAACAGAGAAGAAGCTCCTAGACATAGTGTATGCTTTTGAGAAGTTTAAACCATACATAGTGGGATCGAAAGTGATTGTCTACACGGATCACACCACTTTGAGATGTCTACTAGCCAAGAAGAATGCCAAGCCAATATTTTTGAGATGGATATTACTATTGCAAGAGTTTTACCTTGAGATAAATGACAAGAAAGAGATTGAGAACAGTGTTGTGGGGCATTTGTCAACGTTGAGAATTGATGAGAGATTTCCCATTGACAACTCTTTTCCCGAAGAATAAGTTAATGCAATTGACTCTTTTGTTGAGAAAAAGTTTGCTTACAACTTCATCAACAAGATTGAAGCTCTAGAAGAGAAATTACCTTGGTATGCAGATTTCGTGAATTTTCTTGCTTGCGAAATAGAACCACCAAGTCTAAAAAGCTATGAGAAGAAAAAATTCTTCAGAGAAATCCAACATTTTTATTGGTATGAGCCCTATTTATATAGTAAATTCAAGGATGGTCTATTTAGAAGGTGTATACTAGAAGAAGAAGTGTAAGGCATCTTATTTCATTGTCATGAATCTAACTACGGAGGTCGTTTGGCTACTTTCAAGACCGCCCAAAAGTTCTCCAAGGTAGTGTTTGGTGGCCCTCATTATTTAAGGATGCTCAGAATTTCATCACCATATGTGACCCTTGTCAACAAAAGGAAACATTAGCAAAAGGAACAAAATACCGCAAAATACAATAATTGAAGTCGAGTTGTTTGACATTTGGGGGATATAATTCATGAGACCTTTCTCATCTTATCTTGGGAACCAATATATCTTAGTGGCGGTCGAGTATGTTTCAATGTGGGTTGAAGCCGTCGTGAGTCAAACGAATGATACCGAGATGGTTCTCATATTATTCAAGTTCATCATATTCCCTCGCTTCGGTGTCCCAAGAGTGTTTATAAGAGATGGTAGAACTCATTTAATCAATAAAGTGTTTGAGATTTTGCTAAAGAAGAATGGGGTACAACACAAGGTAGCTACTCCGGACCATACTCAAACATCAGGACAAGTGGAAGTCTCCAACCGGTAAATCAAAACCATATTGGAGAAGAAGACATTTGGAAATACCAAGAAGGATTGGCAATCAAGCTAGATGATGCTTTATGGGTATACCATACCAACTTCAAGACACCAATATGTATAACTCCATTCAATCTCCTCTATGGCAAATCTTGTCACTTGTCGATTGAGCTTGAGTACAGGGCAATGTAGGCTACAAAGATGCTCATATTTGATGTTAAGACACATTTGGAGAAGCGTTTGGTTCAATTTGAGAAGCTTGATGAGTTAAGATTAGATACCTATGAAAGCTCAAAGATATACAACGAAAGAACCAAGGCTTTCTATGACAAGAATCTCATCAATAGGGACCTCAATGAAGGGGATCAAGTCTTGCTTTTCAACTTCTGGTTGAAGCTATTTCCTGGAAAATTAAAGCCAAGGTGGTCCGTACCATTCAAGACCAAAGAAGTTCGACCTTATGGAGCTATTATGCTATGGAAAGTGGATGACGGGGATGTCATGGTTAATGCTCAAAGGTGCAAGCCATATCTAGTCGATGCACCAGTTGAGGAAGCAAACATGGTTCCTCTATCGGATCCTAAATTAGCCTAAGTCTTATCAACGAAAAGTTTAGTGATGATAAGCAAGTGCACTAGGGAGACATTCCATACAGTATCCTTGTAAATATTTCGCTTAAATTATGTTTATTTTGCTGGTTTTACTGTTTTTTGATGATTGCATTGCATTGGAGGTTTTAGACTTGGATCAAATCCGGAAAAAGGAAACCCCAAGCGATGTCGATGAACAACGCTCAGATTCCCACCGCACTGCGCTCAGTCTGTTGGTAATCAGAGCTTCCCGTCGAGCTATGCTCCTCCCACCGTCGACTTACATAAGCTCAGAGGATTCCCAGGGGCGACATAAAGTTTCCTCGCCGCTGTCGACCCATGCCCATTGCCTCACCGACCCACGCTCGGTCGGTGTTTTACCACAACTTCTAAACGACCCACGCATACTTCACCGCCGACTTGCGTCCACCTGATTGCCAGGTAAGTTTTTGAGTCCCGACTCGATTCGCAAATTCCGATTTAATTTTTTCGACTTGGTCCTTTTACTTTTTTTGAAAAAATAATAAATAAAAAATTATGAAACAAAACATGATTTGCTTCTTCTTTTCTCCTGTCGCTCAATTTTTTCTTCCCAAGACGTAAGAAAATTTTGATTTTTCTCTCAAAACTCTATCAAAATTTATCAAGCTTTTTGCTATAATTTTGAAATCATTTTCTCTTTTACATAATTCACTCTATATTCCCATTCATATCTCCTCCATTCACTTCAAGAACATCAAGGTAAATTTCTCAAAACTTTATCTCTTTGATGAAAATTTTGGAATCCTTGTTCTAGCATATTTAGGATAGTTCTCTTGAATTGCTCTTGATAAATATGCTTAGGTTTATCATTGCTATGATCAAATTACAAGAACTTCCATCTAGGATTGAACTTCAATTTGAAAATCAAAATTTTAGGGCTTTGAAGTTTGGAAGAATTAAGAGATTGTGGTTGTTATGAGTAATTGGATGCTAAATACACTAAATGCAAATGACTACAACATTTAGATACCATATGATGATTTTTGTGATATAAAGTGTGGGTTCATGTAAGAAAAATGACTAAGGATGGATAATTGAAGCTAGAATGATGCAATGGATGTTCAAATTATGTTTGTGATGACTTGTTAAGCATGATTAAATATCCATATATGATTTCCACCTTACATTTGTTATATTCTTTTGATTAAACGAAATGGTTCGGGAAAAAGCATTAATCATTTCAAAAGGACCTCTTGCGGGAACCAAAACCTTCGAGAGTAACTCATGGGAGGACACAGGAAAGGGAAAGAAATATCCCACACCTTCACTAAGTGGGGGTGAAGAAGAGGATGTTCCTCAAATGGCTATTGCTAAGATTACGACTAAGAAGCAAAAAGTACAATCGAAGGAATCTAAGAAGAAGAAAGCTTCAACTCAACAAGAGTATTTCAAGACTTTGATGTTTAGAAAGTTTGTCTCAACAAGGTTATCCAACCATGAAACTCTTGAGAAGCTGGGATTGTATGAAGACGTGAAGGGAGTAGCTGAAAACATGGGATTTGGTCACTTCAACTTCATGAATGAGAGATCTTATCAAATCCCAACTTGTGATTTTCTTTCGAGCTTGGAATATAGTAGAAAGGATGTAGAAGAAGGAGATTATGATGAACGTAACACCATTGGTAAAGCTAATTTCCAAATCAGAAGAACGACATATACCTTGAACACGGTGGATATGTGTTGCAACTATGGCTTCTCGGTTGGTAAACCGAGTAATCGTTTTGGAGCAATAATGTCAGAACCAGATCTGGTTTAGAAATTCATGAGTTTTGGACGTTTTCTTGGCAGGGAGAGTAAGTATGCGGACATTAGAAACCCCACATTAAGGTACACTCATAAGGATTTAACCAACACATTCTTCGTCCAGAAGATAACCGGATCGCTAAATGTTGATGAGATGGTCCTCCTTATCCATGGGAATCAAACCCTTCCTTCTACATTACCAAAATGGTAAACCGGTATACGGGAAAGGTAAATGGCAATCAAATTTCGCCGACATCTTCATGGAACATCTCTTAGAAGTCTGAGACAATCTTTACAAGACAAATGGAACGCTGAATGTAGGAGGACCCGTCACTCCACTTTTGCGATATTGTTAAGCCCGACTTACTGCTAACTTCCTTGATCCAAGTAAGATCGATATCAAATATCTCTTGGTCTCAAAGATCTTGGTTGGAGCTCTTGACGCATCGGGCGGTCCAAAATACACCTATGAGTTCCAAATCAAACACAATGTGAGGGTGAAAGTCTTGTTACCGAATCAAGGATCACTTCAATTCTCGAAAGGGAGAAAAATGTTCTCAAGCCACCTCTATAAGCTCTTGAGGACTCCAACAATAAAAAGTCACTCAAAAGGGCATCAAGAGCTAAAGAGAAGAAAGTTGTTGAGGAGAGCTTCCAAGGAAAAGAAGATTATGAAGAGGAAACCGAGAATAATGAAGTTTATGGACCACCGATACCACATCAGGCACTTTGAAGAAGCGATGCCAAGAAAGGGCTTTAGACATGCCCATGATGATTTTAAGAAGCTTCTTCAAAGATGGTACGAATGGCAATATGGCACAATTCACAAGTTGGTGAAAGTGGTGAAGGGTTTATAGGGTCAAGTAAAGGCGTTGACAAAGACTCTCACTTCCAAGAACAAAGGAAAAGGAAGCTTTAGAGAAAGATGAATGGAAGCGGGAAAGGAAGATGCTATGGAGGTCGACGTGGAGCTAATGAGGAACTCCTACCACGGGGCATCCAACACCGACTTGGTACTCCACGAATCATTGTGACATTCTTCATCCGAGGTCCAAAGGAGAAGTATAAGACAACAAACGATGATCTGCTTCATCTCCTACAACAAGAATTGTTTCCTATGCGATCGACTCGAAAGAAGACTCTCCTGGGTCTCTTACGATCTAGGCTAAAGTACCTTTCCTCTATCCATTGTATATACCATTTTTTTTTGCTTTGTGTGGTTTGGTCTCTGATGGCTCAGGTTTTCACCCAAGAAATCACTGCAAGCGTACA
>OVAN01015524.1:0-11269 GCA_900406275.1 Anastatica hierochuntica
GATCAAAAACTCATCAGGAATTACAATTTCAGCTTCTCCATCGTTTGGCTCTTTGATTTTACCATTGTCGATATCTAAAATCCATTGGGAGAACTCTTTGATGTCTTCAGCATCTTGCGCACTTATATCAGCTAACAGCCGCATATTCTTCGTAAGTTTCAAAATCTTGCAATATCACCATAGATAAGATGATGNTGATGATGTCAAAGAAGCTTCGACTATATCTTCCCTATTACCTCCAGTGATAACAGGTTACACTTGCCTGAAATCTCCACCAAAAACCACAACTTTCCCACCAAACGGCTTATCATTGCCTGGATTTTCAATAATGTCACATAAGCTGCGATCTAGCGATTCAAAACAGAATTTGCTCATTATGGGTGCTTCATCCCATATAATAAGTTTTGCCAAAGATATAAGCTCTGCTTGATGACTATTAGGATCAATAGAACATGTTGTGAACTCATCTGGTTTTAGAGGTATGGAGAAGCGAGAATGAGTTGTTCTACCTCCATCCAAAAGGAGAGCTGCAATTCCACTCGAAGCTACATTAAGCACAATCTCACCTCTGCTTCTTATTGCGGCTGAAAGTATTTCCCAAATAAAGGTTTTTCCAAATTCTCCAAAGTCATAAACAAAGAAAACACCACCCTTATTATTTTCAACTGCATCCACGATGTTATTGTAAACAACCTTTTGTTCTTCTGTTAACTTATCTCTCATTGTATGGAAAACCGATCTTAGCTTCTCACGATCATAATTGAGCTCATCTACGACCGATTGATTCAGATTTTGATCAATATGATTTTCAACTGGGACAGGCATCTTGGGAAATTTTGACAAATCAGTACCGCTATTCCGAAAGAACTTATCAATCTCAATCAATGCATAGTTTTTGATATGTTCTTCGGTAAGAGTTAAACCTGAAATATTTATAAAATAGCATTCACACCATTAACTTACGATCCTTTCTCAGTGACAGTTAAACTATAACACATTAAAGAGATAACATTTTCAAACAATTGTTACCTGGTGTGTGCAAAATTCTCCTTCGCATGTAAAGTATATCTTTAGAAAGAAGATCCCATGTTTTCTCCCAAACATCTTCTGGTTTTGAAAGAGATTCAGAAATAAGCATAATACCAAATAAGGTACGAATAAAAGTTGTCCCAATAGCTTGCTTCTTTAATGGCTTCGATATATTCTTGATCATCATCTATAAGACCCATAGCATAGCATGCTTCTCTAAATGTTGGATAGACAACATCATTGACTGTCCTTATTTCCTCATAACTTTGCGGACCTTTTTTAATGTTAATCATCACACGAAGAAAAAACACTTCACCAAGCGATGTCAGTATATGATTTAATCTACCACTAGAAAAACATTTCTTCCTAGGAGTCCAATCTTTCCCTTGAGCATTCCAAACAAAATGTTTTGGAAACTCGACATATGTGAGTTCTCTTGTTTCAGGATACCGTTTATTGCATTCCATCCACGCTACATTTTCATCTTCGTTGAATACGATAAGCTGCTCATTCTCAAGGTGAAAAATAAGCTTCTGTACGGCAGTAGTCCTATGGTGTATAGGATGAGATAGAATTCTCCATGTCGCCTCGCAAGGAGAAACATATCTGATACAGGAAAAAATTATATGTACTATGATAAATAATTAGCATAGCATAAAAACATTATAAAACAAACAAATTTACACCAATGTACCTGCATTCAAAATACTCCGCAATCTCATCCTTTTCCTTATCTGCTGAAGTCTTTCCTGTTTTCTGTTTATCAATTGTAGTCGTAACTTTGTCTTGTCCCTTTTTTATACACTTAAACAAATACTTGATAGATCTAGACTGATTGCACCATTCAACATTAATGTGAGCTCTATATCGCAAAGATAGCTCTTTGTTGTATGGGACAACAAAACGGTTNTGGTTATCTACAGCTACACCTCCTTTATCAACTGGTCTACCAGTGTTTCTCCTTCTATACTTCGAATAACCATCTTCGTCTAGTTTGGTAGTGTCGTTGAAATCGTTGGGAAAGAATTTTGAACACGAACCTTCAACCATACACGGACTTTTCGCATTTACTGCACCACACGGACCATGTATCGTCATGTTCTTAACAACCTCATACAATTCTGGTTCTTCATTCTTGTAAGGTATCTCAGCACAAATGATTTTGTCGATGTCATCAGTGCTTGGAAATTTACAATCTTTATGCATGAACAATAGAATGTGAGCATGTGGAAGACCACATTTTTGAAACTCAACAGTTATATTGTTGAAAAGTAAAAAGATTATTAGTTAGAATTGTTAAGTTGCGCAATAAGAAACAAATTGTGTAAGCAAAAAACAAAAAAGTATACGGAGTATTGTATTTTTTTTTTTTTACCTGAAACTACTTGACCAAACATATTTTTCTTTGTCACATCGTCAACCAACGAATCCAGTTTGATTTTAAATGTTCTACATATGATGTCTGGCCTATCTTCTGGATTCATATCGTGGCTCTCTAAATATCTAGTTATCTGGGCCACTTTGGATTGCACGTGAAAGTGATAAACATAACAGGAAATCCAAAATTCTTTGATATAGCCATGGCATCTAGGTAATTTTGCAGGATATACCGCTTACCTCCGATGAAAGAAGCAGGTAGATATACTTGGACTCCTTTTTTAGAAACAGGATTTTCGTTTGGTTCTGCATTCGACTCTTCCAATGTTTTAAAATTAGACGAACGTAATGTCTGTTGGTTTTTCCTTATATAATTAATCTCGTTGGACTCAATGATTGTAAATGAATCAACCAAATGCTGCTGATATAACCTTCTTGAGCTTTGCAAAATAGGAAACTCACCCACCCTATCTTGTATCCAGAAAGAAAACATTCACGCAAAGTTATCTGCTTTGTTTTCCTATCAGAAGTCTCTGCATCCTTTGTTGGAATGCCAAACCTAAATTCATTCTGACCATATGGGAATAACAAAGGATATTGAAGAGGCAAGTAAGATGGGTGTGTTTCATTTATCTTCTGAAGTTTTCCATCCTTATCTTCGATAACTATATCCCTATGGTCCAGATTTATATCTAAATCTCCAATAATAAGAGCAGCAAGTTCACCACAGGTAGACGTGTTATGTGTTCTGCCATCTTCTCCATGTTTAGCAATTAACTTAAGAGAAACCTTCTCTTCAATTCCTTCGCTAAATCGATTCTTAGCCATCCTCTATGCCTTACATAATGGGTTAAACTCATCCAACATATTCTTTAAAAGCTCAACCAATTCCGGTTTTAACTTTGAAGACTTCTCAGCAGACAGGTCGTTTTTGCTGAAACACACAATTTTAAAATATCACTTTAAATTTTCAAATATTCCTCAGCTTTTAATAATATGAATACAAAAACATGACAGTACCTCAAAGCGGACAAACGATTAACATCCTCGTTTTCTGTATCATGTATATAAAGTTGACCAAACTTCACATGATTATCAGCTTCAGGTCTCAAACTACCCAACAGATGATAGTTTTCACCATGCATCTGAAAAATACATGGACCACGTCCTGTGTTTATCGAGTAGTTAATTTTCCCTCCAAGTGATGTGAATGAGAACATCATATTGAAAGCTCTAATGTTTTCTCGAAAATGTCGAGCTATCTCATCAGAAGACATAAGCAAGTATCTCAGCAACTATGGAGGTAACTCTAGTATAGGTAATTCCACCTTCCCTTGGCCACAACAAAGTGAAAACACGGGATTTTTACAATTCATTTTCTTTCCTATACGTTCACCATACCAAAGTCGGGCACTGCAATTACTATAGATGAACGTTTGGTCTCCATCATCTAAGTACCCTGAATAATTGAATTTTAAAATATTATTTATCAAAACTTTTTATATAGCGGAATACAATAAACGAAACACACATATAATGAGTAAACATAAATTGTTATAATAACTACTAAATGACAAACCTTTGTTTTCTGGTTTTTTTCGTTTAGCATATCTTGTCCCGGGTTTGGTTTGGTTTGGTTTTTATTTTGGTACGTGTTGTTGCATCCTATAAATTTTACAAAATAGGATAAACAACTTTAATAAATGAAACACTTAAACATATTACTTAAAGAATTAAATATCTTCTGAAATATGATTCACAATCGTAGATGATGTCGATGCTACACTTGTGTCTTCTATAGGTTTGTAACCACATGGATATGCTGATATTAATTCGATTTTAATAGATTCTAATCAAATATTTGTAAAATGATTGCTTCTGATGCATTTTCAAAAAGAATTGCGAGTAAAATTTTTATAACCTCTTGAATAGTTGTTGAAGACCTCATTTGACTTATTAGACAGTGGGGTGTTCTCTGTGAAACAATGCGAAAATAATAACAACATTATTTTATTAACTAACATAAACTTTAATTTAACATAATGAATAAAACATTGTAGTGTCGAACAAAATCATAACCTAATATTGTATTGCAATATTTTCCAATTGAACCAGATATTTTAGAGGTATTACGTCCCACATTAAGGCTCGAGATTGGTGTTGCTTCTCCATTTGAATATTAGGTTAAGGTATATAAGGGGTCAAAATAAAATGTTATCTTGTTATAAAAATTATATAATATATATATAAAACACTTATATGAAAATAAACAAATTACGTGCTGAACTATTAGTTTGTTTAGTCGATCCATTAGACACTTGGGATATTTCACTCGATTCCCCAAAAGCATTGATCGTTTGAGTGGGTGACCCTTTGAAAGGTTGAAAACATTAAAAATTAATGTAGCAATTCAAAAAGGCTATGTTATTTTAATAAACATGAATTAAAATTATTACACACCTGGAGAATGAGACAATTTGCTTCTTTTTAAAGACATTTGTATCATCCTTGCACTTCTAGCATTTTTATAGATATCATTGGTGTTTGTTATATCTTGAAAGACATTGCGAGGAGCTCCCACCATAATATATTGTCTCTTTCTTGTACTCGTTGTATCCGGTGTTATAGAACAGAAACTAATTTCACTATGTGGTGAAACGTTAATATTACGTCCCAAAGGAATGGAATCCTGCATGGGCACTGGATTCACAAAATTTTAACAATAATGGTCATTGTCATTTGACTAAATTAGATATCTCACGTATTCAATATACTTACACGGTGGTGGAAAACAAGAAATATTCTCCTCAAATGGTATATGCGAACGGTCAGAAGTACTATTCCGTTGTGTAGAAGTTTTTTTCTTCATGATAAGCCAACCTTTGTTTCCCTGTTCTGTATAGCAGCCAAAGAATGATTTTTGACAATTTTAATAAGTAGACAGGTATTTAAATAAAACAGAATTTTAAACATTTCCAATCACTCCAATGAAACATATGAACTTTGACGATCATATTTGGATTCAAAAGATAAACCGAATCTATTATAATCGTATAATATCTCAACATTCTCTAAAAAGAAATAAAAAAAGATATTTTAGGAGATAATTATTTAGTTTAACAAAATATATCAATGTATTCGCAAAGATTTTTTTATAAAGTATATTCGGTTTGTTATTCTAACACCAATCTCTTATGTTGACATTAATACATATTTCACTTTATGGAAAGTAAATTTATAATTGATATCTCATTTTGTATGTTTCCTTTAACTTTCCACGGAACAAAAATGTAAGTATAAAAAACAAAAAAGTTATAAATCACTATAAAGTTTTTCAACTTTACTTTAATTTCCAAAGTTCAAAATTTTAACTTTTGATTGGCTCGTAAAGTTAGGACTGATAATCAGATCAAGTTTTAAAATATAATATGTACCAAAAGAATATTTTAAATATCTAATAAAATATTGAAAACTTGTAGTATTTTAAATATTAAAATAAAAACCACAATTTATGAGATATTATTAGAACACTATGAAATGATTAAAGTAATTTACTTGTTCTGAACGTACACATTAAGTAATTAAATAATTAATATTTCTGGAAAATCGTGAAAAGTGTAATGATGGATGACTTTGAAAATGTAAAATATATCTACAAAATCTGCCAAACTGTTTCGAAATAATCTTTTAGGCATCTAAGCATGGTATTGTCACGTACAAACTTTATTAATATATTGGTCAGACTTTATTTTACCGATGCAATATATAAATTAGAACGCAACCTTTCTCTTTCCTAAAATTATACGAAGAAGTAAAAGGTTGGTTAACATATATGAGCAAAATATGTATATACAAATTATGATTTATGGAAGTTAATTAAAATTTTAGAATTTATTTAAATATTGTAAACATTCATATTTAGTAGGAAAATAATTTTAAGAGATGCATAAATGATTATTTTACGAAATTAGTTAATAATATTGTCGTCGATAAATGATTATTGAGATTTAAATATTCATCTACGCATTATATCAATCGAATTTATATATACAAAGAATAATATTTACTCATCCAATGAATGACAAACAAATTATATAAAAACAATGATTTATACACCATATATAACTACATTTACTCGAAAACCCTAAACCTAATAAATATACCCTAAATTGATAATAAATATACCCTAAATTGATAAACATTTAATATACCACACTTGACACTCCTTACGTCATCCTCAAAAAAGAGGGAACTTAAAAGCTACGACACTTGATAAAACCATTTTCAAAACTGCTCAAACTATCTTAAAGCAAAATTACTTTTTTCTTACAATATCTCCATCTTCAACCTTTGTTCCTTCCTTTTTTCAAAAATGGTGGTATACACTCCAGTTTCAGAAGTCACCTACAGAAACAAAAAAAAATTTGGTGATAATGGTGAGGATCTTAAGGTTGTGGAAAGAAACATCCCTCACCAATCCGTGTTATGAGCTTATTCTCGCTGATTCTTCGGTATGGTTTATATGATTTGCATGTATTTAAACTATATATTATCGTTGAATTAACATTATATATTTCTTTCGAATTTGATTTTGCAGAAAAAGGAATCTCAAATAGAGGCAACCGTTTTCTTTTATCTAATGGATCACCTTCCTTCTAATGTCAATGAGGGTAACTGTGTGCAGATTGAGAACTTCGATGTCTCCTTTTCTTCAATTATCAAACCTAAAACAATCCATTCCTGTCAAATTTATTTCACCAAACAAACAAAACTCATTAAAATGCCATGGGGATTCTGCAACAACGTTCCGATGACAAACTTCAGACCATTCAATGAAGTTATAAGTGCAAAGGAGTGATTCTATCAACCTCTCGTTAAACCTCATGATAAAATTAAATGATAAAGTCTTCAACACAGTTTTTTTAGTAGTTTATCTAATCGGATCTTCAACACAGGTTTATGTTTAAAAACCCTAATTTTTTTTGTAGTTGATGTCATCGGGTCTCTAGTCTCCGTTGGTGAGCAACGGAGTAGACTGGATAATCCGTCTTATCAAGTTTGGCTTATTGAAAACAGGATTCTTCACTTCAAACACCGTAATGCAGAGTACGATTTAAATTTAAGTATATCCGAAATCACTCACTGTGGAAACGTTTTTTATTGATGTTAACTTCATAATATGCATTAGTTAATTAGTCTAAAGGAAATATTCATTGAAACTGTTTGTAAGTATAAACTCTTTCATGTTTTGTTTAAGTAAAGATTCTATTTCCAATCCATGATGCTTGCTTTTGATGTAACGGATTGGAAATCCTCTGTTATGCTCATGGGAAAATGGCAAATGAGTTCTATGAAAAATGGTCACAGGTTAGGAAACCATCGGCGCATCATGGCGGGTCGGCGGTTATTATTTTATGTGCTCTAAGATTCTGGCGGATAGTTAAGAGTGGAGGTATGTTAGTTATAAATAACACAATTATTATATATAGAAAACCTATTTGTTACATTATATTATTCCTTCTTAGAAATGCAATGTCTTACTTGAATTAAAATATAGTGTCTCATAATTGTTAGACTTTATCTTACTTAAAGTCTGTTTGGTTAAAAATGTTGTTTAGCAATTAATCTTATTGAACAAATCTCTATATAATTGTAAAGACATTTGTTTCCAACTTTGTTTCTCTCTAATAGTTTAGTTGAACATTAGTTCAATTTAAAGATGGTTGAAATAACATAGTTGGTTATGTTGCATTTAAAAAATTATTGACATTAAATTGTTTTCGCAGACAATCTTCGTCTCACAAATAAAGATGGTGTATCTGAATTTCAATTCGATCCGCGCATTACAGAGGCATGGAACCTACGCCGCATGTATGGTTTTAAAATATATTTCATACATTCAATTCATCTTCTTCTCGTGTATCTATACTAATGTGTATGTTATTGTAGGTTGGTCGACTCCCCACACCTACGACCAAGAGTCAATGATGATATGAAGATGGAGAAAATGGAGATTCCTAATGATGTCTAGACCCAAGAACCAGTCTGTTTTAAGTTATTTTCTTTAAATCATGAACTTGTCTTTCTTTTAAACTTTTTTTTTTGATATTTGAAAAACCTGAACTTAATTATATTTGTTTAAAATTAATACCTTTAAACATATCATGTTTTTTAATTTACGAATTTAAATATATAGTTAAATATGTAGGAAAAATTTTAAAAAAGATATGTACCGTAAACCATTTTCCCAAACAACACTAATATTAAACACTTAAAACAAAGTCCTAATTACTTAGAACCTAAGACAATCAACAGAGAGACTAAACCAGTTAAACCGGGTGTATTATAAGTATGGTTAAATTGTCATCTATTATAAACCCTATTTGTTTAGCTTTAAACCATTCAAGATTTAGAAACCGAATTATGAAAGCCGAGTATAACACATCTTAATAGGAAAGTTTAAGACAAAAAGAGGATACATAGTTATCATACAAAAGATAAATAAGAAGGTTTTTAGAACTTGGAACATAATTTAAAAGTCTTTGAAATAAAATCACATTTCATCATCACTCTCCGAAGCAGAGTAAAATGCACGACCTCTCTTTGGTGGTAGGTAAATTCTGTCATGCACGACCTCTCTTTGGTGGTAGGTAAATTATGTCACTATCATCACTATCAAAGCCATGGCCATCTCCATCTTTACTTGTCTTCGATGCTGTCTGATTTTCACATTTGTAATACCTCTTGGCATATTTATCAAGACTCTCTGATTCGGACTCCTCTTCAGAAATTTGCTCCTCCTTAGAATCACCATATCCTTCTTCATCACCTTCAATCTCTTGATCATCCTCATCCTCAACTATTGTCGGATCAACTTGATTAGCATCTTCGATGTGAGCAGCTTGGTTGACATCTTGGTTAACTTCTTGGTTCAGTTCCACCATTTCAACATCTACACATTTGCAAGAGTCTCTTGTGTGACCTCTTGATCATTGGTATGCTGAATTGATTCTACATCCTTGTCACTACTAATGACAATAGCATTTTCCTCCGTACTAACTGTTATCAAATTGAAGTTATCTGCTACCTTGGCTTAAATTTCATTAAAAAAACATAACATTAAATCTACATTATAATCATAATAATAATAAATTTCATATTGATAACCAAAAAACGATTTTTAAATAGTTAGTTTTCTTGATAACTTGCACATTTTTATAACCTAATATTTTACTATATATAAAAGCTTACTGTAAACTTTTTTTACAGCACTATCAAATCAACCTAAGTGTAGACAGCCATGATTCCTTTAAAGACACCTACTAAAGTTATCTCAATTGATTCGCTAAATATTTATGTATCCTAAAATAACTAAAACATCAAAGATAATAATTGTTTTTCCAAAAAAATAAACAAAGTATACGCATGCAAATATATACTGATGATAAGGTGTTCTTGTTCTTACATGAAGACCCAGAAGGGGACAATAAGTCTTGACTCTGTGGTTGGTTTGATGAGCTAGCCATGGCTGATTTCCATTAAAAGGAAACCCAAAAAAAATGATTACCGCATGCATAAACAGTTTAGGTATAATAATAAATCATCTTCTTGTAAATTGTTATGTATGTAAGTTAGCATAACAGAATTCAAATAAACTAAATTTAAAAGAAAGATCTAGAACCTTACATGAGTTCAAATCGGTGGAGAGAATTTCAACTTAGAGAGAGAAGTTAAAGAAGATGTTTGAGTTAAAATGAGTTTGGGAAGATGAAAAGACATGACGAAAAATAGCTTTATTTAGGGTTGTCTACTGTTTTTAATTTTCATCATGGCATAACAGATAGTTTTATTGGGCTTAACCCATTAATATGTATTGGTTTTTCACATTATTCTATACACTTGTATTTTTTTTGTTATATTATGTACACTTGTATTTGTTAAATTCATGAAACACATTAGCCGAAATAATGTTAATTAGGTTAGGTATCCGTAATCAAATCAACCAAATTATTAAAATAAACAAATGCAGAAGACATTGTTGAAAAAGTGAATTTATTATTATAAGGAAAACAAATAAACCAAATTATTAAAATCAAATGATAGAAAAGCATGAAGTCTTTCGTAATAGGAATTAAATTTAGAAAAACAGAGTCCAAAACCATACCAATACTTCATCATAACATAAATGATAAACAAACTCTACTCAGGTTTCTCTTTCTTGATTGATTTCAAACACACCTTCTTAGCTATGTTAATGACATCATTCGACTCATGTGACAAAAGCTTAAGTTTTTCTTCACTGTTTACATCCTTCATATTGGTAACAGAGTCAAGTGCATTATGAAATGTTGTAGGGGATTCATTTTTTGTGGTAGATGTTTGATCAGGAATAATATCAGTTGCAATCACATTTGAAACTTCTCCTTCAGATACATCATCTGATGACTTTCTTTTAGAAGAGGGAGTAAGTTCAAGTGGCAAACATGAACTCGAGTTTCCTCACTGTATGATATCATCAAAGGATAATGTTTTGCACTTCCTTTACCCTAAATATTAAACATGTCATTACAAACAGTTATATAATATAAACTTCAAGTTCTTTTGGTGTCATTTTATTTTCAAAAATGTACCTCGGTAGTTTCAGAGTTAGTCAGCATTTGAATCGGTATACGTCCCCAATTATTCATGATCCTCTTATTTGCAACCTTTATGACTTTGAATGTGTCAGGTTTCCACACCACATTAGCACGTTCAACACCAATGATAAACAAAAACTTTAGACCACCCAATTGAGTTAGAGCAAGGGGTAAAATTGCGGGATCAATTATCTAGCAATAAAATTTCCGTTAATATAACCATAGTC
>OVAN01015525.1:0-11268 GCA_900406275.1 Anastatica hierochuntica
TTTTGTGAAATGAGCTTTCACGATCGCTAATCGGAAGGCTCTTAAATGAGCTTTCGGATCTGAGGTCCCGTCCTACTCGGGGATCCTAATTTTTCTAGTGTCTCTTATATTAGAGTTGGCTATTCTATCAGTAAACGGAGTGCCGCGAGTCTCCTCAATCAAGCTTTCAATTTCGGGAGCTGAGCTTGTGGCCTTATGGACCTGAGCGTTCAGCTTCTGAAGAGTTGCATGTGTTTGCTCCATGTATTTGCGGATAGCTTCAGGTCCTTCTAGAGGGAGGACTGCTGGGTTGCTGTTAGGCACCTGGTGAGCAGGTTCTTGGCGGAGCCA
This sequence comes from Anastatica hierochuntica, assembly GCA_900406275.1. Taxonomy (NCBI): domain Eukaryota; kingdom Viridiplantae; phylum Streptophyta; class Magnoliopsida; order Brassicales; family Brassicaceae; genus Anastatica; species Anastatica hierochuntica. The sequence goes on from OVAN01015525.1 coordinate 331, forward strand.
AGTTCGGTCATTCTCCCAGGTAGCTGGTGAGCTGAGTCGCTCCATAGCTGTTGGGTTGCTCTGATGCGTGTGAGCTGCATGGAGACGGGGGTGAGCTATGGTCACAGCCTCTGGTCTCCTGCGAGCCTCTAGATCTGGGGTCAGGTCTCGTGCATGATACTCTGAGTCTGAGGTTCTGCCCCCAGATGGAATTGAGGTACCTCCTCCAGATCCGAAAACAGGAGGTGGTGGAGGTAGTCGAGAGCTCGGATTAGGTAGTGAGCTAGTCGTTGCTACATCAATTCCCATAGCTATGGTGGCTGGAGGGCTAAACGCTGGGGCTGTCCCAGCAAGAGGTGTCTGGAAAACATGTCTCTGCCCTTCAGGAATCAATTTGTTAGGAGAGAATTCCAAGCGTCCTCGAGGAAACGAGGGTTCAGATATTAGGTCTCGGAAAGTGACCCCCAAGCCTTGACGCTGTGAAGGCTGGGCGGCTGTGGTCAGAGACCTCGTTGCTTCCTCGAACTGTTGCTGTCGAAGGGCAAGCTGCTGCATTGTGCGTTCATTTTCCTGAGCTCTATCGACCAGCTGCATCATTATTCGGCGGATCTCAAAAAGCTGAGCCTCCGCTTGATTCGGAGCAGATATTTGTGGCAAAGAGCCTGTTGGGAGTGGTTGTTGCGGGTTTCCGTGGGCCAATAGCCCTGAGGTATTACCACCAGAGAGTCCTTGATTGGTTATCCCGGTGGTGGTCTGATCGGATTGAGCACCAGCCGAAGGCTGCTGCTCAGAGCANCGTTGATGCTCCGCAGAAGGGGGGATTGGAGCCTCCATCGTTCGGAGAGCCATAACTCTGATTTGTTGAATCAGGATCGGATGGGTTCGTTCCCTGATCGATAGGATTCATTCTCAAGCTACTGAGTAAGGGATTCAGTTATCTCGTCCCCACAGACGGCGCCAAATGTGAGGGATTAAACTCACCTCTTAGATTTTGTGAATGGTGTTTAGGTTTAGGGAGAGATTACGTGGGTTGAATCTCGTAAGAACTTAATGAATGAAAGCTATTTGTTGATGATTAAAATCGGAATAAAGAATACACAAGAGGTTTAGTGCTACGAGTGATCAACGAAAGAAATGAGGATTTTTTCTTAAGAACATCTAGGTTCAAGATGAGTTGAAAAAGCCTCTTGTTCGCCTCATCTTCCACTTATATATCTCTCTTCCTCGTTAGAGAACTGTTGTAACAACTTCGAGATCCCCTCCTTGATTTCCGGAGTGTTTAACAGCTCGTTTGACTGAGTCCGTGACCTTTTCCATTCGTCCGAGACCTGTTGCGCCAACTCCATGTTCCACGAGACATGGTCCTCCCCAGATCCACGAACATTGGCAAAGCCTGTTTTTATCTTGTCGCGATAGCTAATTCTTTATGGATGTGACTTAGGCCCATTTCAAACTCAACGTTATCTCTCTTAGGCCTTGCTCGCGATTCGAGCTTCCCCTCGGATAATGGGCTAGATTTAGGTCCAACACTTATTTCCATTCGTCGCTTTACCACTGACAATTACTGTACTGTTGGATTTGATCCTTATGGTTTTTCTGTGAAGGATTTTCCAACGCGGAAAACTCTTCTCCACTGTGAAAGCTCCGGGGATCTTTATCGACTACCAGCCTCGCTCAATAATCCGGCTTCGTCTCCTTCACAAGCTCTCCTTGCTTCCTCGCCCTCTCTTTGGCATAATCATCTTGGTCACGCCAATAATGTTGCTCTTCGTTCTATTTTTTCTTCGAATTTTGGGTTGATTAATAAAGATTAATATCTTGTTTCATGTTAATCTTGTCATTTGGGCAAACCTACAAAACTTCCCTTCTATCGTTCAAACACAAAGATTACTAAACCATTTCAAATCGTTCATTCCGATGTTTGGACCTCTCCGGTTCCAAGCATTAGTGGGATCAAATACTATGTTCTCTTCTTGGATCATTATTCTCACTATCTTTGGGTTTATCCTCTTCGTCGCAAATGTGACGTGTTCTCAAAATTCCTTCATTTTGTTGCTCATATTCGAACTCAATTTAATGGCCAAATACAAGCTTTCCAAAGTGACAATGGTGGAGAGTTCAACAATACTCTCTTTCACAATCACTTTGCGGAAAATGGTATTCAACCTCGCTTCTCTTGTCTTCATACTTCCCAACAAAATGAGAAATCCGAAAGAATCATTCGAACCATAAACAATACCATTCGAACCCTTCTTATTCAAGCTCATCTTTCTCCGGATTATTGGGTTGAGGCTCTTAATGTCGCTGTTCACATCCTTAACATTCTCCCATCATCTGCCATTAATCACTAAATACCATTCTCCGTCCTATTCCAAAAGAACCCAACTTACGATCACCTTAGAACTTTTGGGTGTTTGTGTTTCCTGAACGTCAATCACTCAAACCTCAACAAACTCTCTCCTCGTTCCACTCCAGCCTTGTTTCTTGGCTATCCCTCAAATCACCGAGGATATCGCTGTTTAGATCTTAAAACCAGAAAAATCATAATATCCCGTCATATTTCCTTTGATGAAAATACTTTTCCAGCCGCGGTACCCTCTCTTGACATTGCTTCATCATACTCCTTTCTCGATTCCGTGTTTGATCCATCGCCTCTCTTTCGTGCTATCCTTCAGTCACCACTTCCACCTCCATCGATCTTCTTCAAACCCTCCAGCCATTATAGCTCCTCCCGCCTCTGCAAATCTGCCTCAAACACAGCCTCCTCTGCCTGCTTCTCGTCATCCGATGGTGACTCGCAGTAAGGCGGGGATTCGTAAACCCAAAAACCCCCTTACTCTTCTCGTCTCTTCCAAATCTCCTCTTCCAAAAACCTATATCCATGCTCTCAAAGACCCGAACTGGAATCCAGCGATGACCGGCGAGCATGATGCCATGCTTGAGACTAAGACTTGGAGTCTCGTACCTCGCCCTCCCAATGTCAACGTTGTTCGCTCTCTTACGCCATAAAGCACGTCTTATTGCTAATGGCAAATCTCAGGCCGCCGGTGTCGATTTCACCGAGAAGTTTTCTCCGGTTGTAAAACCAGCTACCATTCGCACGGTTCTTAACATTGGTATTGCTCGCGATTGGCCGATACATCAATTAGATGTAAAGAACGTGTTTCTTCACGGTGATTTGGATGAAACGGTTTACATGCATCAACCTCCTAGTTTTGTTGACAAACACTTCCCAAAACACGTGTATAAATTGAATAAGGCGATTTATGGTTTGAAGCAGGCTCCTCGGGCATGGAACTCTCGATTTGCCAACTTTCTTGTCTTCCTCGGGTTCAAGAAAAGCAGGGCTGATAACTCCTTGTTTGTGTACAAACGCGGTCCGGATTTGGCTTATATACTTCTTTACGTTGATGACATACTTTTAACAGCTTCTACTAAAGTTTTGTTGCAGAATATCACCGCTAAACTCAAGAATGAGTTTCCCATGTCTGATATGGGCCGAGTGCATCACCTTCTTGGCATAAAAGTTGATTACAATGTTGCTGGTCTATTTCTATCTCAGTCTGCTTATGATAAAGACATCATCATGCGTGCTGGAATGGTGGAGTGTAAGCCTTGCTCAACGCCAGCGGATGTCAATGCCAAGCTTTCTGCGGACGCAGGTGATCCTGTTGCCGATCCAACTAGTTATAGACGGCTCGCCGGTGCACTCCAGTACCTTACTTTCACTCGCCCCGATATATCTTATGTCGTGCATTAAATATGTTTATATATGCATGATCCGAGAATACCTCATCTCAACGCATTGAAGCGCATTATTCGGTACATACAAGGCACATTAACTCATGGGATTCAACTTGTTAAAGATATTGTAGACTCTTTTACGGCTTATTCCGACGCGGATTGGGTCGGTTATCCCGACAGTAGATGTTCGACCTCTGGTTTCTGCGTTTTCCTCGGTCCCAATCTGGTCTCTTGGTCCACGAAACGCCAGCCCACCGTCTCTCGTTCAAGATCCAAAGCAGAGTACAAAGGTGTGGCTAATTTGGTGGCTGAGCTATGTTGGCTTCGTAATCTCATGACTGAACTGCATTGTCCCATTAACAAGGCCTCTGGTTTGTTTTGTGACAATGTAAGTGCTATTTATTTGTCCTCAAATCCAGTTAAACATCAACGTACAAAGCATGTGGAGCTAGACATTCATTTTGTTCGAGAAAAGGTTTTGATAGGTGAAGTTAAGGTTCTACAAGTTCCATCATCTCTTCAATATGCCGATATTTTCACTAAGGGTCTACCAACGAGTTTGTTCAACGACTTCCGGTCCAGCTTAACCGTCGTTTCCTCCGACGCTTCAACTGCGGGAGGGTGATAGATTATGTTATAATTCCGTTACATTCTTGTTATTAGTTTCCTTAGATCTCTCTAACTCACCAGATATTGTGTAACTGTATTGACTATATTATGAACCGTGAATACATCGATCCCTCTCAAAAAAATTCAATAACTCTCAAAGAGCATCTCCGTTCGAGAGCTCTTGCCATTAGTCTCTCACCAAAATAATATTTTTTTTTAAAAAAAAAGAGAGAAAGAGTCTGTTAATAAGAAACTTGAGTCTCTCATTTGATTTTGAGAGATTCAAGTTTCTTATTAAAAGACTCTTTTTTTGATGTTTAGTCTTTTTATTAATTTTTAATATGTTTTATTATTAAAACTAAATTATAAAACTATATTAAATTAAAATATTAATATAGTAATGTTAAGAGACTCACCACGTGCTCAAACAAATTTTAAGTGAATATTAGACCCAAAAACTTTAAACGAATAACTAGTCCAAAAATGGTTTTTCTCAAGGTATTCAACCAAAATTTATATAGGAACTTACACGTGTATGCAAAAATCGGACCTATAAATGAATGCAAAAGAGAGGTCATCAATAAAAGCATTCGTATTATGCTATTTTATTATTTATCAATTAGTTGTGTAGTATTTGGTAATATCATATGAACACCGAAGACTTTTACGTGTCTGGTTTGACAACTGATAGAGATTATAAGCATGATGAGTTTTTTTTTGAGTAATAAAGCATGATGAGTATACGAAACTGTTTTGAAATTTAGGGTTTCCATCAGAAATTAACTAAAATTAGGGAATATTTTGTTATAAACAAATGTTTAGGGAATAGTTTTTTTTATAACTCGGAGGTCCTTACCCACCAAAATGAGTCGAGATTAGTCGGTAGGAGTATAAGAAACCAGCGATCCACACGTTATGTGGGCACAAGATACCAACGATCACACAAAGACAGTTTTAAACTGTCGTTTCCAGGGTGATGAGGGCAGCATGTGAAAACTTCAGTGACCAAGATTTGAATCCAGATGACAAAACTAACAGCCGTGAATCCTTTATCACTAGAGGTAGAAGTCTGGTTAGTTTCTTTTTTTTTTTGGTTAAAAGAATAGTTTAGGGTGCTAAACCATTTTAATCTTTGATTGCTTTGAGGTGTAAGTTGATAATTTTCTAATTTATTTATGAAATTTTAATCTTTGATCGGGGTCTAGATTCCACAAATTAGAGGACTAGAAGTAGAAATAACTTTCTCAATAAGGAAGATTTTTGTTTTTTCCGATATAATTTTAATACTAATCCTTCACAACGCAGCTCCAAGCTGTGACCTCTTCTTTTAATAAAGAACTGTTAAATTGTAAATATTGTTAAACTTTTTTAATGGAGACTTTACAAATGTTTTGTGGTACTAGAACCTAACAAACTTTAAATTTGGTCAACAAATGTTTTTGTCCAAATTTTTGCAAGAACTCAAACGTATTTATGCATAAATCGGACCAATAAACCAATGAAAAAAAGAGGAACCCTATAAAAAGCATTAGAACAACGAGCTATTTTAACAAAAAAAAACAATGAGCTATTTTACTATTTATCAATTACTTGTTTTTGGAATCATGTGAAATAAAAGATGGAAAATTATAATGGATTGTTGTCAAAAAAAAATTATAATGGATATTCTAAAACCCTACCATATATATTTTTCATATCCTTTCTCATGTATTTCATTTTTTTATCTTTTTTTATTTGTTTTTGTAAAATCTTCCATTATTTTTTTGCACTTCCACATAATTTTTTTTTTGTCAACAAAGTTTTATTAATGCCCAAGGGATATAAAGGTACAATTACATTATATGTAAGTCCAACTCCACAAATGAAATGGATAAGAATAAACTAAAACCCACGTCCAACAATGGGGCAAAATAGAGATACGTGGCCTATTCAGGACCACACAACAAGGGCTTCCTGACTCTTCCAATCTTGACGTCATCATCACGATATTCTCCAAACCATCTGCGCTTCACCTACGGTGGAAGCTTTCACCATGGTTGAGCAAAATCTCGTCACCGATTGAACTTGTATCCAGCGAAACCTTCATCCTTCATCTCCTAATTGGACTTACGTGTACCTTTCCTTGAGCAATACCATGCTTCCAATTTCTCGTCTTACTCAAAACGCCGCTAATTTTCTCCTCCAACATCAGACCTTACTCTAACACCCCATCAAGGATGATGTTCCAAAAACCGACAATCTTTCCTGGTTTTTTTCGCCGCTAAGGCAGCTTTTAGAAGGCAAAGAACATAAGCAAGAGAGTGCGGTAGAGGAAAAATCAGCCAAGAAAAACGAGAATGGAAGAGAAAAGATCTAAAGATCACTCAAACCATAAGACAAGATAAACTGATATTAACACATATCGGATTTGAGATGATGAGATCCCTACATCCGAAAAGACACGGCAAAATACCAACCGGATTAACTGGAAATAACAACCGGACAGCGCCAGAACTAAAACCGAACATGTCGGATACTATCTAAAACCAAAAAACAAAAAGTCCGCACCGGCGTTTGCCGGTCGGAAATGATTACGACGTTAGTTCTAAAAACCCAGTAGAGAGAGAGAAGAGAGAGAGATGAATACACACCTAAAAATCACTCCCACATAATTAAATAATGATTTCCCGTGTAATTTTCATCAAATTAGCCCATAAAATATATTCAAGGTTTACGTGTATGGTTTGCCAACTAATGGAGGTTATACAAGCATGATGAGTTTGTTGTAGTAAGCTTGACAATAGCTTAGTGAGCAAGTGAGCTTAACCAAATCCTACGGAGATATGAATTTTTAGTAGAAAAGGAAATTGTGATATTTTGGAGTTATCCATATATTAATTAAGTGTTTTTGCTAGAAGTTATCTAGTAGTTACTTTTCCTATTATAATTAGGATTTGATCATGACTATATAAGAAGATATCAAAGTGTGGTATAGCTTGTGAGGTATGAGGCTTTAGTTTTTGAGTTTAAGTTTTCAAAAGCAATAAGAAGTTTCTTTTGAGTTTATGAGCAATTCGATTATCTTGAATTCTTTAGTTGGTATCAGAGCATAACGAATTCAAAACTATCGGCATCAAAGGTTGTGACTCTTGTTGAGATCACGACAACATGGCCGAGATTACTCCTATTGCTACGGGAGGAACCTCGCAAGAAACATCGAGAGAGAAGATGAGTCTATCATCCATATAGTATCCTATGCTGAGCGATACAAACTACACTATATGGGCTATGCGGATTAAGATTGCACTTAAGGTCCACAAGGTTTGGGAAGCTATAGAACCTAGCTCAACCATCGATGGGAAGAATGATATAGCAAATGCGTTTCTTTTCTAGTCCATACCAGAGGATTTAACGTTACAGGTCGGCGAACATAAAACCGCAAAGGCCATGTGGGACGCGATCAAAGCCAGATACGTAGGTGCAGAGAGAGTGAAAGAAGCAAGACTTCAGACAATTATGGCCGACTTTCAGAGGTTGAAGATGAAAGAAACTGACACCATAGATGCGTTTGTGGGTAAGATGTCAGAGTTATCATCAAAATCAGCATCATTAGGAGAAGTCATGGAAGAATCGAAACTAGTAAAAAAGTTTCTCAATAGTCTTCCACGGAAAAATACATTCATATCATTGCGGCACTTGAGCAAGTGCTTGATCTTAAGACTACCACCTTCGAGGAGATTGTAGGGAGACTAAAGGTGTACGAAGAAAGAATTTGTGATGATGATCAACCCGAAGAACATGGAAAATTACTGTACAAAAACGCAGAGAACAGGGCCTATCAAGCCCCGACCCGTGAACAATACAAAGGTGGAAGAGGTACAAGTCAAGTTGGTCGGTTTTATGGAAGAGGAAGGGGGTGTGGCCGCTTTGGTAACCAGCAGTACGGAAAGCCTCGAGACACATCTAAAGTCATCTGTTATAGGTGTGATAAGCTTGGCCATTATGCTTCTAACTGCCCAGACATGTTACTTAAACTGCAAGAAACACAAGATATACAAGAAACCAATGAGAATAACACTCAAGAAGCCGACCAACTGATGATGCACGAAGTTGAAGTGGTGTTTTTAAACGATAAGAAAGTGACTCCGAGAAATTTTGAAGCACAAATGGACACTGAGAACATGTGGTACTTGGACAACGGAGCAAGTAACCACAAGACCGAGAATCGTTGCTTCTTTACTAAGATCGATGAGAGGATCACCGGGAAGGTGAGTTTTGGTGATGATTCACGAATAGACAATAAGAGAAAAGGCTCAATCACTTTCGTTACTAAGCATCGAAAACTGAAAATCTTAATCGATGTGTACTTTATTCTGGAATTAAGAAGCAATATTATAAGCTTAGGACAAGCCACGGAGTCGGGTTGTGATGTCCGAATGCGAAAAGATTACCTTACCTTGCACGATGGAGATGGAAATCTAGTTGTTAAAGCCAACCGATCCAAGAACAGGCTTTACAAAGTTTCATTAGAAGTCGATGGTGCTCGATGTCTGCAAGTTGAAAAAACAACGAGTCATCTGTGTGGCATGCACGTCTCGGTCACGTCAATTATAAAACAATGAAGATGATGGTCAGGAAAGGACTAACCACGGGAATGTCGAGCATTAACTTAGACAAAGAAACATGCTCTTCATGTATTCTTTGGAAACACGCAAGGCATGTTTTTCCACAGGCAACCTCCTTTCGTGCAACTAAACTACTTGAGTTAGTACATAGTGATCTTTGCGGGCCAATTACGCCTCCCACAGCTGCACACAACCGCTATATATTTGTAATAATCGATGATCATTCACGGTACATGTGGTCAATTTTGCTTAAAGAGAAGAGTGAGGCATTCGAAAGGTTCAAACGATTTAAGGCATTGGTTGAGCAAGAGACGGGGGCACAAATAAAGACTTTGCGAACTAACAGAGGAGGTGAGTTTTTGTCACAAGAATTTCGATTATTCTGCGAAAATTCAGGGATAAATAGACACTTGACCGCACCATACTCACCACAACATAATAGGGTTGTAGAAAGGCGAAATAGAACTCTTTTAGAGATGACTCGAAGTTTGCTAAAACACATGAGTATACCAAATTTTCTCTGGGGAGAAGCAGTTCGACACGCAATATATCTCATTAAAAGAATTGCAACAAGAGCTTTAAAGGAACAAACTCCGTATGAAGTCTTTAAAGGTCGAAAACCGAGTATAGAACACCTAAAAATTTTGGATGTGTCGCCTATGCTAAGGTGGAAGCTTAGGGACTCAAGAAGCTGGATAATAGATCCCGAGAATCCCTAGAACTAGTTCATCTTGGCATTGACCCTGGATCAAAGGCTTATCGGTTATATGATCCTTCAAGCCGCAAGATTTTCATAAGTAGAGATGTCTTGTTCGATGGAGACAAGAGCTGGTCATGGAACAACAAAAACATAGGAGAAGGTGAGATGCAGGAAACAATCAGTTTCCCGATCGGTAAAGGACTGATGAGAGATCAGGGTTCAATCATAAACGAAGGAGATGAAGGGTATGAGTATGAAATCGGCAGTGATAATGGAGCTATTAATGACGATCATAACATCGATGAAGGAGGAGATAACTCTCTTGTGCAATCTGAGGCGCAATCCCCGGTCATGTCTTCGTTGCAATCTCTGTTGGTGTCAAAAATGGTCATCTCGAAATCAACATCCAAGATCGCATCTCTAATCGGACTTACTCGGAAACACGACCAACGTCTAGACTCACCGCCGTCTAGACTTAACGTCTTCTAGACTTACTGTCGTCTAGACTTACCTTCCTCTTGACCGGTCATCGTCTAGACTTAACTATCATTCAACGAAGTCTATCCTTCCGCAATCAACTAAAGAGCCCGAATGCTAGAGTTAACATCCATGATTTACATATAACTCTCGGAAGGCCTCACAATACGGACTTCGGAACGATACGAAACCTCTGTGACTATCGGAGAAGCGCATCGTTTCGAAGAAATGTCTAAACGCCGATTGACGCCAAACCTACGAATGAGTCTTGAAACCGATTGACGACTGAACTGGAAGCTGATCTAGATGTCAATTGGAACCAAGACCAGGAGGTCCTTCTTGGCACCAATTAGCGCCAGGACCAAGCACAGTCCTTGGCGCTAATTGGCGCCAGGACCAAGCTCAGTCCTTGGCGCCAATTGGCGCCAGGACCAAGCTCAGTCCTTGACACCAATTGGCGCCAGGACCAAGCTCAGTCCTTGGCGCCAATTGGTGTCAGGACCAAGCTCAGTCCTTGGCGCCAGGACCAAGCTCAGTCCTTGGCGCCAGTTGGCGCCACAACCAAGCTCTGTCCTTGGCGCTAGTTGGCGCCAGGACCAAGCATAGTCCTTGGCGGCAGTTGGCGCCAGGACCAAGCTCAGTCCTTGGCGCCAGTTGGCGCCAGGACCAAGCTCTGTCCTTGGCGCCAGTTGGCTCCAGGACCAAGCACTGTCCTTGGCGCCAGTTGGCACCAGGACCAAGCTCTGTCCTTGGCGCTAGTTGGCGCTAAGGCCTGGATAACGTTCAGCCGTATTCCGTTGACTGAACCACGTCCCTTCCGATCGT
>OVAN01015526.1:0-11267 GCA_900406275.1 Anastatica hierochuntica
TTCTCGAATGAAAACCGTAATAAAAATCGACAAAATACGAATACATCACATACCTGTCATCGCTTAATTCGAAACAGGTGCTGCTTCCTCTATCATCAAACCGAAGATACTTCAATCATTTCATTGGGATCGATGTTCGATAGCATTCAAAGCAGCAAATGACCGGATATTCCACATTTCTCTTATTAGTAATTCCATCTGTATCCAACTCTTTCCTGGATATATGGTTAAGTTTAAAGTATATGGGTCTGATCTCCCCGGAAAAGATTTTATAATTAAATTTAACATTTTACACAGCCGAAAGGGAGTATATTGGCATCCAAAAGGCCTTAAACAAAAAAATCACCTGCCACCTTGGACATCAATTTCTCATCTCTACCCTATGGAAATACGAAACCCTTTCAGAGGTGAGATTATCAAGACCTCTTGTGCCAACTCCCACTCATAATTTCTTGAAAAATGCTCTTCACCTTTGTGGAAAAACTCAGACTTCTTCATATCCTTACCCTTCAAGAAATATGAGGACATCAATCCAACCAAAGCAATTCATCCCGGAATGAATCCAGATCATTACAGCATAGCACTCAAAGAGGTGGACCAGCTCCAGAAAGAAGATCTTATAGAAAAGACCACTTCACCATGGGCGTGTCAAGCATTCTATGTAAACAAGAGAGTTGAACAAGTCTGATATTCAACTATCAACCACTCAACCATTTTCTTGCGGATGACAAGTTCCCTTTGTCAAAGAGAGAAGTATTATTCCAAAGACTCCCACAAGCATAAGTCTTCTCCAAGTTTGACTTAAAGGCGAGATTCTGGCAATTGGGAATTAAACCAGAAGAGAGGCCCAAGACAGGTTTCTGCATACCGGCTTACCATTACCATTGGAAAGTCATGCCATTCAGACTGAAGGTTACACCGTCATGATTCCAGAAGACTATGACCAAAATCTTCGAGCCCATTCTCCCCAACGTGCTAGTATACATCGATGACATTCTATTATTTTCCCCAAACATCGATTCACATATTTCCTTATTGAAGAAGTTCCACGACATCATGCAACATAATGGAATTATGCTTTCTGAGAAGAAGATGGTTATTGGAGAAACATAAACAGATTTTCTTGGAATGCATATTTTAAGAGGACAATACCAACTCCAGCCTCACATTGCAACTCAGCTTGATGAATTTCCGGATAAAAAACTTTCTTTCAAGTAAGTCCAACAATTTTTTGGGATTTTCAACTACATGGCTGACTTCATCCATAATCTAGCAAAGTACAGGTCAATACTCTCAGGACAACTAAAGAAGGATGCTCCTCCTTGGAATCAGAAATGCACAAATGCAACTAGAGAGCTTAAAAGGATATCGAAGATCCTTCAGGTGTTAAAGATTCCATCCAATGGGAAAAGGATTCTACAAACAGATGCAAGTAACATCTATTGGGGAGTAGTGTTGTAGGAAGAAGATGATAAAGAAAAAGGCACATTTGTGGATACAAAAGTGGCGAATTTAAAGATAGCGAGAAGCACTACCATTCAACCTACAAGGAAATACTGGCGATCAAACGGGGAATTGAGTAATTTGAATTCCATTTGGTGGGCCAACATTTTCTTATAGAGATGGACATGTCTTCGTTTTCGAAAATGATCCAGTTCAAACAGAAGATCCTACCACAATCTCGATTACTTAGGTAGACGAGTTGGTTCTCTCAATGGAAGTTTGACGTCAAGTATATTAAGGGAAAAGACAACCTCCTCCCCGAATTCTTATCAAGAACACAACGACATATCTCATCAATCATTCCAATGATCTACACGCTCAGTCCATATAATCCATCAGAAGAGTCCTTGAGATCTATGATTGCAAAAATGCCACAAGAAATACAGGAAAAGCTGTTAGACTCAGTCCTTATCTACAAAGGAACCGCAACACTTCACAGTTTCTTGAAGCTCTATGTCTACATATATGGACTAGACCAAGGACTACTTCTTTGGTTACCATACCATCCAGTTCAACCTTATCTCACAACGATAGAGATGAACCCTCTTCACTATGGGAAATTTCCTTTGGAAGCTTATCTTCTACTCTGGTACTTAGCAGACCTCTATACAATTGGAGTGTTGATCGACAAGTGTCAAATACTTAGGTATTTGGCGAAATGCATCTTAACACGGAGGAAGACACATTACATGTTACTTTACAAGTGACTTACACTATTACATGATGTGACTTGTTGGCAAGAGAATATTCGTGCACAAGGAGAAAAATCAATTTTTATCACTTTCAAGATTACTACTCTACAAGATCAGCAAGGAGATGGAGTCACTATCTTGAAGAAATATGAAGCGTGCATCCAAACAAGTTACAAAAATGATGCTTTCCATGAAAGTAACTTCCATGTTAGAACAAATGGAATGACAACACTAAATGGCTTTGAAGAATCAGAAATTGACAGCAGGCTATTTTTTCCACACACATCGCACTAGCACAACAGGGATGTATATCCCCAAGATTTTGTCTATGAGTTATGAAAAATGCTTGCAGGATTTCATGATCAGTACGCATGGCTACAGTCTAACCCTGATCATCCAGTGTACATGATCGAAAGAAAGGCATACAAAGTCAAGAGATATATTCCCAGCCTTAAAGCCTACGTATCAGAGGTAGTTTCAAAAAGAGAAGAAGAAGACATAGAATCTGTCAATGAATAGTGCAGAAATCATCCCTCTTTTGGAGACAGGGGGAATAAGGCAAAGACATAATAAGTAAGTTGTTGAAATAATAAGTAAAAAACATAATAAATAAAGGGTTGAATAAATGAGTGAATATTATGAGAGTCTTCATTGTAATAATTATGTGTAAGAACCAGTGATGTCATAATTACGTTTAGATAATATATAAAGAATATACCTTGTAATATTCCTTAGGCTTTGTACTATAAATACCCATGCTTGGTGAGAGTTGAAAACCAAGCTAAGTGAGTTAGTTCTCTAAGAGTCTTATTTTGTCTTTTGTAATTCTTCGAGTGTTCTATATAATAAAAGTGTTTGCAAAACAGAGTTAACGAAACAGAGTATCAACGTGAGACACAACAACCTTTCAAACAGCTTCTCTTTATTAAACTCTTTAAGGAAACTTTGCTCAAAACCTTAAAGCTCTAACTCTCAAAATCTCTCTCGCTCTCAACCCTATTCGAAAACCATATATATATATGTAAGACAATCTAATTTCCTAATTCTATACCACATAGTTTAGATAACTCCTAAATCTATCATCCTTATCTCTAACACTAAACCATGACTCGGTTATTAATTAGATCTTCTTAAACCGCAACTCGGTTCGGATAGGGTTGTAGATGACTTCTTCCTCAAGCTTCCTTCAAGCTTATTCCAACATTCACCCCCCTTAAGCTTGAAGATATCTCCTTTCAAGTCTTGAACTCCAATGATATCTCTCATCTCCTTAAACTTAATCCTTCCTAGTGCCTTTGTTAGAATGTCAGCTTTCTGACTGCTTCCTGGTACGTGCTCTATCTCCACTTGATCATTTTCCACACACTCACGAATAAAATGGTACCTTCAGTGAATGTGTTTACTGCATCCATGGAAGACAGGATTCTTTGTGAGGGCTATGGCGGACTTATTATCAATTCTTATCGGCACTTTCACGCGAGTCTTTAAGGTTACTTCACACAGCAGTTCTTGCAGCCATATGGCTTGCTTGGTTGCTTATGTAACAGCCATAAACTCAGCTTCGCACGAAGAAAGCGCCACAATCTCTTGCTTTTGAGAGCACCAGGTAATAGGACAATCATCAAGGTAAAAGATGTGACCTGTAATGCTCTTACCATCATCAATGTCAACGTTATGCGAGCTGTCACTATAGCCCACCAAACCAATACCACTCGCACGTCCATAGAAGAGTCCGTATGATAGTGTCCCACACAGGTATCTCATTACCTGCTTCAGTGCAGCTCCATGCGATGCCTTTGGTTCTTGCATATACCTGCTTAACACACCAACACTGTAAGACAAATCAGGGCGTGTATGAAGCAGATACCTTAAAACACCAATGCTTCTTCGAAACTTCCTTTCATCAACCGGTTGTTCATTGCTTGACTTCGACAACTTAAGGTTCATGTCCATAGGCACTTTCGTCGGATTGCACTCTTCCATTCCAGCATCTTCCAAGATTTTCATTGCATATCTTTCTTGACTTAGTGTAATCCCTTCTTCATGATGTGCTACTTCTATTCCCAAATAGTAAGTAAGCTTTCCTAAGTCACTCATCTCGAACTTGTTCTTCATTTCCACTTTGAACTCCATTATCATCTCTAGATCAGATCCCGAGACAAGTAAATCGTCTACATACACTGCAACAACCAACAGATGATCTCCTACCATTCTTTGGTACAGCGACGGTTCTTCAGTACAACGAACAAACCTCAATTCTCTCAAGATCTCATTGAGCTTTGTGTTCCAGGCTCTTGGTGCTTGTCTTAGACCATAGAGAGCCTTGAACAATCTGTATACCTTGCTTTCGCTACCTTTGACCTCAAAACCCTCTGGTTGTGTCACATATACTTCTTCTTTTAATTCTCCATGTAGGAACGCAGTTTTTACATCAAGGTGATGCACTTCCCAGCTGTGTGATGCGACCATTGAGAGAATAAGTCGCACAGTCTCAATTCTTGCTACTGGAGCGAACACTTCTTCAAAATTCACTTTGTGTCTTTGTACATAACCTTTTGCGACCCGCCTTGCTTTATATTTATTCACACTCCCATCTGGATTTCTTTTGATTTTGAATATCCATTTTAAACCAATTGCCTTGGCTTCCTTTGGAAGATCAGTTAGCTTCCATGTCTTATTTTTCTCGATCAAAATCATCTCATTCTGGCACGCATCGGTCCAAACATCCATAGTTCGAGCTTCCTCAAAGCTTAGTGGTTCCTCATTTAACGCCATTAGGAGCTGCTCACATTCAAGTTTTGCAAGCAGGATATAATTAGCGAGATATCCAGGTGTGGAACGATTGCGGCTCGAGCGTTGCAGGCCTGCACCACTGTCTGTTCCGGCTTCAGCTTTGCCGTCTCCTTCTTCTTCTCCGGCTACAGTTTCCGGTAGCTCCTCTGTTTCTTCGTAAGGTATACGATTTTCTCCTTCAGTGCTCACGATTTCTTCTGGTTTTACGATCACATCGTGATCATTAGAGATTTGATCATCTATTCTTGTCTCATCATCATAACTCACAAACTCCCTTAATCCTCTGTTATCGTATTCTCCGAGAGAGACTACGAAGGTCTCCTGTTTGTCTCTCACATCCTTCTCGTGATTTTCCCATCTCCAAGTCTCTTCCTCCACAAACTTTACGTCTCTACTGACTGTGATCTTTCTGCTTATTGGATCAAATAATATATACCCTTTCGTTCCAGGCTCTGTTCCTAGATAGATTAGAGCTCGTGATTTGTCATCTAATTTGCGACGGTGAGGAGAGTCAAACCTGGCGTACCTGAGACATCCGAATACCTTTAGATGCCAAGGTTTGGCTTTGATCCTTTGAAAGCTTCATACAGAGTCTTGGTTACTAGTGTCTTTGTCGCAACTCTGTTAAGCACATATGTGGCATGTCTCACCGCCTCTCCCCATAAATAGTTTGGTAATCTCATATGCTTCAACATGCTTCTGGTCATCTCTAAGAGAGTTCGATTCCTTCGTTCTACAACCCCATTTTGTTGGGGAGGTGAGGTGCCTAACTATGTCGTTAGCCTTACAGAAGCTTTGAAACTCCGTAGACACAAATTCTCCTCCTCTGTCAGTTCTAAATGTCTTTATGCGAAGTTCAGTTTCTTGTTCCACTACTCCTTTTAGCTTCTTAAACTTCTCGAATGCTTCACTCTTCTCCTTTAGTAACATTGACCACATATATCTCAAGTGATCGTCTATTACCAAAAAGATGTATCTGTTTCTTCCCATTGTTGGCGGTGTGATCGGACCACAGAGGTCTCCGTGAAGTAACTCAAGCCTCTTAGTAGCTCGATATGATGTTGCTTGAGGGAAGGGAGCTCGCGCGTGTTTTCCAAGAAGACATGATGTACATGTTTTCTGTTCTCCAACGATACTTGGGACTCCTTCAACCATGTCTTTCCCAACCATTATTCTAATGTTAGCAAAGTTTATGTGCCCCAACCGGGCATGCCACTTTACTAAGTCATTAGCTACTACCATCTGGAAACATGAAGCTTGTTCGCACTTCAGTTTGTCTTTATAGAGTCGATTTTTGCTTCTTTTGACTTGTATCAATGGTTTTCCTTTTCGATCATACAAGGTTAAACGCTCTTCCTTCATGCGAACTTCGCATCCAACTTTTGTTGCCTGTCCCAAGCTTATGATATTGCTCTTAAGTTCTGGTATGAAGTATACATTCGAAAGGACCTTCCTTATCCCGTTTTCAAGTATAAATCTTATAGAGCCCCTTCCTTTAATATCCACACGAGAATCATCACCAAACTTTACCTTTCCAGAGATTGATTCATTCAAACTTGTGAAGCAGGCTCGATTTCCACACATGTGGTTACTGGCTCCGTTATCCAGGTACCACATACTACTATCATTCACGTCCTTGCTATAGCTGCTTGGATTAACCTTTTCTTCATTGAGAAATACTACCTCATGCATCATCAACTCATCTACTCCTTCTGTGTCGTCTTCTTCTTTGGTTTCGAGAATTTCTTGAAGCTTAAGAAGACGGTCGGGACATTGTGATGCGTAATATCCCAACTTGTCGCATCTATAGCACATGAATTTCGAGACATCTCCTCTTCCATAAGACCGACCTCGACCTCTTCCCCGGCCAAAGAACCTTCCTCCACGACCACGTCCTCTTCCATCTCCAAAGTCACGGGACATAGGCTGCTCCGTGTACATAAGCTTCCCGTTATCATAAACAGGTTCATCATCTTCATTAATGCGTTCTTCATAGGTCTTTAATCTCGCTTTGATGTCTTCAAAGCTTGTTGTTTTAAGATCCAGCACTTGTTCAAGTGTAGCTACAATATGAATGTACTTTTTCCGCGGTAAGCTTTTCAAGAATTTCTTCACAAGCTTTGTTTCTTCTATCTCTTCTCCAAGTGCAAAGGATTTTGAGGCTATCTCCGAGATTTTACCTGAAAACTCGTCTATGGTTTCGTTCTCTTTCTTCCTTAAACGATCAAACTCCGCCATTAGCGTTTTTTAATCACGCCTCTTTGAGTCTCTCAACACCCATATGAAGAGATTTGATTGCCTCCCATACTTGTTTTGCAGTATCCAATTCGCCCACTTGAAGTACAAGTGATTCAGGAATGGATTGAACGATTAATGTCATAGCTAAGTCATTCTTATCTTCGTTGATCTCTTTTGCTTCTGTAACGTCCCAGACTTTGTTAACTCTGAGCAATATCTTCATCTTAATTTCCCACACCGTATAGTTCGTTGCATTAAGAAGAGGACATTTAATTGACTAAGATCCAGTGTCCTTAGCTGTTGAGTTTGGCGATGAAGAGCTCGCCTCTATCGCCTTTGTATCTGTCGAAGACAGAGTCGTATCCCCCATGTCTTTCTCTTATTTCGTAAGCTCTGATACCAAATGTTGGAATATTGAAGTCCATGTCCAACTCTCTCTAGGCATATAAGTACGATATTTTCCACTTTGGGCTTTGGAGGCAAGCCCGCATGGATTTACTTTTTGGGCGCCTTCCCAAAAGGCCTCACACTAATTAGAGTTGGACGTCTCTTTATATATTAGGGACTCCTTTGTCTAAGTTTCCAATGTGGGACTTTGTTTGATATCTCACATTCTCCCCCTCAAACTAAGGACCACACTTAACTCGTGTGTTTTCTGAGAATGTTCTTCCCACATCACAGGTTCCATGATCTTCTGACTAGTTTCTGCCACATACCTCCTCTTCCGACTTGAAGGGTCCCATTCCTACTCAAAAGGTATTTTAGTCTTCTTGCAGATTTTTCGTCATCCCGCTCTGATACCAAGTGTTTGCAAAACAGAGTCAACGAAACAGAGTATCAACGTGAGACACAACAACCTTTCAAACAACTTCTCTTTATTAAACTCTTTAAGGAAACTTTGCTCAAAACCATAAAGCTCTAACTCCCAAAATCTCTCTCGCTCTCAACCCTATTCGAAAACCATATATATATGTAAGACAATCTAATTTCTTAATTCTATACCACATAGTTTAGATAACTCCTAAATCTATGATCCTTATCTCTAACACTAAACCATGACTCGGTTATTAATTAGATCTTCTTAAACTGCAACTCGGTTCGGATAGGGCTGTAGATGACTTCTTCCTCAAGCTTCCTTCAAGCTTATTCCAACAAACAAGTTTCCCTTTATTATCTAAACACTTCTCCTCCCATAACAAAATCTCTTATAAACATTTATAACCTTCCTATAATATCCTTGATCCTATAATATCCTTGATCCTATCAAACCTCTTTTGTGATTGTACCCACTATGTGTCTATAAAATTTAGTATCAGAGCCATGACAATCTAAGTTTTGGTTTCGATTTCTGTATAAAGCAAAGTTGTGATATTTTACGTCTCAATTGATGAATTAAATTTTGCATAACGTGGTGATAAGATTAAGATGACATTTTCGCTCAACATTTTTTTCTTCTGTCACTCAACTTTTTTTTGATAATTCAAAGATAAATTTCATATCTTAATTGACATACACTAATTTTCTGGGGAGAGTGGTCCACGGATAGGTTCTCTTTCCGGATTTACAAATGAATAAAAAGAATGAGTCCATACCCGTGTGGGATGTCCAGAGACAATCGTGAGATAGTTTCCTTCGGCAAGATTCGAATTCACATAGTATTTGCCACACGAACTCATCATTACCGTTGGGATACGATGTTCCGGACCACTCAACATTTTTGGTCGCCCAAAGTTATATATGCGGGGAGCAGGGGCGAATCCATGTACAGAGTAGGTGGGGCAGGTGTCTACTATGAAGTTTTAAAAATTAACTAGATTTTGACGCGCGAGATTCATTTTTAGGTATAATCTCATACGAAAAAGAGATTTAAAAAATTATATGAGTCTTTATTATAAAAATTATAGTAAAGAACAATTACTTTCATTATTACTGAAACGTATCAATGATATGGATTGTCGATGTCAAAATGAAAATTAGTTTCTCCTACCATATATTTATGTCACATGTTAAACAATGATACGATTATATAGCCAAATCATTTGTATCATTGTCGGATTTCTTATTGTAGAACTCATAAATAATTTTATAAACAAATAATTATTTCCTATATTAAAAATTCTCAATTTAATTTCTTTTTATTTATATTTTAATCACATTTCTATTAGTGATATTTAATATTATTAAAAATGGACCGATCTGAGGGTCAAAGCGGGTTCGACCACCAATCATAGCCGGATTGGTTCTATAATAAACCCAAAGAAAAATAAAACGGTTAAAAGATCATATTAAACCGGTAAAGAACAGGATAATGACGAACCAGGTTCAACTTTTAAACATGAAATTTAATTTATTTTATTAATTATTATAATTTTTGGCAAAATTACTCTTTTGGTTTTTAAATTATTATGATATTATGTGTTTTTTTAATATTTAAAGATAATATATTTATTCTAAACTATAATATTATTTAAAAATATATTATTCTAAATTATAATATTATTTGTATAAATATTATTAAATTTAGTCGGACCACATCGACTCAAGATCCATTGAAATTACTCAGTTCAACACTTGGTTCGATTTTAAAAATATTAAATACAATATATATTTAATCTTTATACAAAATTGTTAAGTGACTTTATTTTAAAAATTTTCTAAAACATGTTTAACGTTGAAAAGATAATTATTCACTAATTAACTAAATTATTAGCTGAATTAATATATTAAATAATCAAGTTGTTAGGAAACCTATTAGGCTGCATAGTTAATATTAATATAAGTGCCAAAATTTGTAATATTAAACGATAGATAAATGTTGTTATGCTTTTATTCTAATAGTATTGTTTATATTTTATATTTCATGATAAAAAATATTCAAAAAAATTAAATTTTTTTTTTATATTTTAAGATAATATATTTATTCTCAACTATAATATTATTTTAATATAATATTATTTTTAAATATGTCATTAGATCCTGTTGAACTCGGTCGGATCACATCGACGTAAAATCCAAAAAATTACCTAGTTTAGTTTCCGGTTCGATGTTAAAAACATTGAATATTATAAATATTTATTTATTTCAAAAATTTTATGTTGTAATTGTTAATTAGTGAAATTAATTTTAAATACTTTTATAAAAAGTTTTAAAATTTTAAAGATAATCATTCACTAATTAACTAAATTAATTAGCTTAATTAATGAATTAAATAATCAAGTTGTTTTTTTTGACACAAAATGGCTCTTCTATTACTCAAAATCTTGAGGTGGTGCAGCAAGCCACACCGGAATAGAACAACCCACAAAAAAAAAGATAGAATAATAAAGTCTAGCTGACCTAGCTAAGAAATCTGCCTTTGAATTAGACACCCGTGGAACATAAGATAATTTGAAATTCGGAAAGCCCCTTTTCGCTCTGTCAAACTCTTGAATCTCTGTCGCAAAAGCTGGCCAGTCATCGGGCTTCGCAATCATGCATAACACATCCATGCTGTCAGTGCCAAACTCCTGAATCTCCGATTGCGCCACCATGCTCTGCATTGCCCAAACCACAGCCTCCAATTTGGCATGAAGAGAAGACAATATCCGAACTTGATTACGGGAACCCATCAGAGTGCACTCTCCATCACCCCCAAACAAGGCCCAACCCATCCCACTATGGACATCGGAAATCCTCCAAGATCCATCAATCAGACAGATGTTACGCAAACATAAGGTTTGCGTACTCGTGTCCTGTGTCCCCAACGAGGGCGGCAGATCATGAATCGCTTCCCATGCACGCCATTTAGATATAGCACGGCTAATGAGACCTGAAGCTTCTCTCGTAACCCCCTAGAAAAGTCTCTCATTTCGCGCCTTCCAGATAACCCACAAAATCCATGGGTAGGACGCATGGGCATACAATACCTGATCCTCATCACTCCAGAACAAATAAGACAAATTACTATAAACACTAGCCGTTGGGAAAACACCAGGTCGTAGCAATGAAGGGACCAAGGCCCACACCTGAACCGCTGAAGGACACTCAAAAAACGCATGGAGA
>OVAN01015528.1:0-11267 GCA_900406275.1 Anastatica hierochuntica
ATCTTCCTTTGGGCCGATTTAATATTCGCATGAAAATACACACACGTATACCTGTTAATTTGGCCAAATACAAATCTTCCTTTGGGGCGAATTGTATCCGCAGAAATTTACATATATACATCATTTAATATTTTTCATGGAAATATATTCTCAAGAGAGGTCATCCTTTGGACCGACATCTTGATATAATTAATCCACTTCTAATATTAAACTTGTACAATCAAATTTTATTATTGATTTGAAACTAAAATTATTCCTGCACAGACATATAATAATAAGTTTGGGGGCTCTTTATGCAAGAATTCTAACGTGGCAAAATGGTTGAAGAAGAAGGAGAAGAGACTGCACTTGATACCAGACATGAGTTCGAATCCCAGACAACGAAAGATTATAATTCGTTGACATCCTGATCGGCTCTTACTGTCTGGCCCCATCTCTTCTCACTTTTTTTTTCTCACTTTTTTTTTTATATAAACTGAATATTGGGCCGGAAAGAATTACAAAAGCACAAAACAAATAAAGTTTTAATGAAACGATGTGTTCTATGTTTCTTCAACCTTTGACAAACCCTAACAGGAAAAGGAATCAGCCGACTATGGCAAATCCAGATCTGAAAATCTACTTAAGATTTTCCAAAAATCATTCCTTAGTTTCGAAAAATCAAATCCGAATGAGTTTTAAACTGATTTCGAAATTACAGAAGTTCTAGATCTAAGATTTATTCATGCCTTTATCTATGATAAATCACCAAAATTACTAGATCTAAACATGCAAATTTATAGATCTAATACCAAACGAAATCATAGATCCCATAACACATATTTAAGCATAAACTTTAACGAAAAATCAGATTCAACAATCAAAATTTTTTTCATCCAAAATGATTTCGAATTTATTTATTAAAATCATATAAATCTAAAATTCCAATAATAAAATCTTAATATCAACCAGAAACTGAATATGTTGGCTCCGATACCAATTGTTAGATTTATTCAATCTATAAACCATGATCCATATCAGTTTCTGATTAATAAGAACGAAAGCGGAAGCGTACCTGATGAATCCATGCTTAGGGATCTGAATGAATTAGGGAATGGATCTTCCAAAGCAAACCCTCGATGACTTTAGGTCTCTGGTGATGGGGATGCAGAGAGTTTCTGTATTTTCTGTTAGGGTTGCTTTGGGAACCATAATCCTCTATTTGTATAGAATCAATTTCTAGTTCGGCCCCTCATCAAACTAGAAATTGTCAAAGGTAACCACATATTAATATTTCATAACACTTAAGCCCATAACCTTTCCTTTATCACAAAGTGACCACTACTAAATAGATTATTTAATTAATGGCCCTAGCACATTTAATCCTTAACATATTTGACCCCACCTAATGATTCTTACAATTTTGATCTAGCTATAATCTCCAGGAAGATATTAGAAGCTTCTAGATTAATTCGTATTTATCATAATTCGTCAAAACGGTGCTCGAGTAGTGACAAAGATTTTCCAAATATTTTTTCAAATTTTGGATGGGAAAATGGCTTTGTCGGTCCATCCGCCTATTGGTCTTTTGCGGAGACGAGTGAGATAGGTAACAAACCTAACTGAATTTTCTCTCGAAAAGGGTATAAATAAGGGCAAAATGCTTTATCTAGGAATGAAAACATGGTTTGCAGCAAGATATATAGCTCTTATGGTGTCACAGAAGATGACTAATGTTTAGACGACAAGAATCTAGATAAAAAAATGATGAAAGAGAAATTGATCTTTATTGATGAACAAAGAGGAATCAATTACAATGTGTTATGAACACATACCAAGGCCTCAGTTAAGGCTTCGACTCCTTGGTCTATATTCCTGAATTCTAAGCAAAAAATTGAAGAAAACAATCCTTAGAGTTTTTCTTATAAATTTTAAGTAAACCAATAAATCATTCAATATTAACCAACATAATATTCAACTGTAAAAATAATATTCTACACTTAAAATATATCAAATTAAGTCCGAATTTAATTTATTTAACATCTTTCATCTGTTGAAATTGTTGAAATTGATTATATGATTTCAATTTTAACTTTTTATTATAATATTTTTAGGATTGGTTGTATGATAATTATATATCACATTTATATTACACAATTGTTTATGTATTCGGGACAAATGTTACCGTTCTGTTTCCATTCAAGAATTGAAACTTGCTATGTTTGTGTCATAATTCAAAGTCAACTGAAATAGGATGGAATATGAGGAGGGTTGGTGTAACACCCGTGTTCGGAAAATTAGAATAAGACTAAGGAACAGTCCATGAAGGATGCATAAACTGGAAAGAAAGACAGTAAAAATTCGGCTAAGTGATGGAAAACTGGACCAGAAGTGGTTCAGTGACTCCTCAGACACCAGTAATGTATAATGGTGGCAGTCCATAAAATGGCTGTTATGCTATATAAGGGGGTGGGTATAGTTGGACTGGATGGAACCCCTGGACTTGGCTGTATATGGACCATGGCCAAGCATACCCACTCGATCATGGATGGACCATGAGTCACTTGTCCGGTTTTGAGATCAAAGGGAAATATTGGATCGAATCGAGGATCGTTCTGATCGGACTGAATCAGTCAAAGGGAATCCAAATGTGGACTTAGCCAAGATCATGGAGATGATCAGATGGTTTGGTCAAGTGTGGGATCCGATCAAGATAAATCGAGTATAAGGGAACTGATCTGATCGGCGGACTGAACTGAGCTGGATGGACTGGTCCAGCCAAGAAAAGTGTGCCTAAGGAAGGATTTGAGCTGGACAGTTGAATTAAGCTGACTAAACTGGGCAGTTGAGTTGAATTGAGCTAAGTTGGTACGGACTTAGCAGCTAGACTGGTCGGATCGGACAAGGATGGTCGGATTCAGACAAAGACTGTCTGGATCAGACAAGGCAGTTATTCCTGTCGAATCCAGACTGGTAAGCTCATTGGGACTTAGCCAATTTTTGCCCAAAGAATTGGCGAGAACAGTTACTAAGCAGTTTTCACGCGGAAACATGAATTTTTCTAAGTGTTTTGAGCGGGAACGGTTATCTCCCAAATATGGATGCGCATGGATGGTTATGGGCTGTTATGGATGGTTTCTGTGGGCCAAAACGCTGAGTTTCGAGCCTTAAGTAAAAATGGATGATTTTCTCTCTCATTTCGCACAAAGAACTCAGAAAGAAAACAGAGAGCGATTCTAAGGCAATTGGCTTGAGAGAGACGATCTAACTGGGCCGACTTGTTGATCAAGGCGACTGACCGCGGAAACCGACTGTCGAGACTGACTGTGATCATCTGAACTGAACATTTGACTCTAAGGCAAAGGTGAGTTCGTCACTGTAACCTTTCATAGGTTTCCGTGAAGGCCGAATGGCCGTTAATGCTTGATTGATGACCGATAGCCGAGTATTCACTGTTCTTAAGGCCGATGGCCGAGTATTTTGACAATAAGGGCCATTGGCCGAATTCATGTTAAATTGCTAAGGCTGATGGCCGGATTTACATGATCAAAACTGGAACTAAGTGTAAATTCGTAAAGTGAATTAACTGGATAAAGGAACTGATTAAACTGGTTGATTCTGTGCATGGCTGGTGGGTCGGGATGACCGATCTCACTGAGCAATTCTTTGTTGATGCATTCTGTGCGAATGCAAGTTCTGTTTCTGGCCAATATGACTCTGTTGAACAGCACGCGGACCATGACTGGAAGTGAAGGTTTGATGGATTAAAATTGTTAAGGGTAGAAGGTTTTCAATACTTGTAATAGCTTATAGCAAACTGATCTTGTATTAAAAAACCTCCATTTTAATCTAATGCTAAGTTAAGTTATGTTTTATGATGAATGACTTAACTTAAAACGAAAAGATTGGTCTAGAAATCGAATGAAAATGTGAAACTGTTAAGTAAAAATGAGCAAGGGTCTCACAAGTTGGTATCAGAGCATGGTCGATTCTAGGACAGAGTCTTAGTATAGTGGGTTAATGGGGGAAGAAATCCATCCTTCCAAGCCAAGGTATCGCGGTAAGATTGTAATATGTGTGGAACTAAGTTAGTGGAAAGACTAACTTAGTTAACTGGTTTGAACCGTGCAGATGGCTAAAAGTGGAAGAAGAAAGCAACCTGCTCCCAATGAAAGTGAAGGGACTTCTAGGGTTGATCCGAACAGAGCAGTGGGTGGTCAACTCCAAACTCGTGTTGAGCAGACTGGTGTTAGTACTGAGACTGGGACTGGAATAGGAACTGATCCAGAAATGAATCAGGCTGAATTCGATGCTGCTGCAGAAGCTGCTGCGAGAAATGCGAGGGCTGCAGTGGGGGATGCGACTAACACTAACCCTCTAGGTCTGCAAGTAGTGTTGATGATGCTTGCTCAAGTGCTGGAAAGACTGCCGACTATTGCACATGCGCCTATGGCACCCCCACCTGTTGCAGTACGTGTTGTTAATGAAACTATTGTGGTGTATGTGGAGGATGCTCCAGAGCTGAGGATACAATCCTAACTTAAGGTGATGGATCATATGCAGAGACTGGGAACAAAGTTTTTCGTTGGTGGTGTGAATGTGATTGAAGCAGATGAGTGGGCTGATAGGCTGGAAAGAAACTTCAACTCCATTCGTTGCCATAGACCAATAAGAAGGACATATCAGTCCATTATCTGGAAGCCGATGCTCATACTTGGTGGAAAGGTGTGGCATCTAAGAGGGAGTATCGGAACTGCACTTGGGAGACATTCAATAAACTCTTCCGATCCAAGTACTTCCCACCAGAAGCTTTTGATAAGCTGGAAGTTGAGTTCTTAGATTTGGAACAAGGCAGCATGACTGTGAGGCAATATGAGACTACGTTCAACAATCTCAAGATTTATGGTGGAAAAGAGCTTCAGGATGAGAAAGTTCAAGCCAGAAGGTTTATGCGTGGATTAAGAATTGATCTTCGCAACCGCTGCTTAGTTTGGAACTATGCTTCAGTTTCTGAACTAGTGGAGAAAGCAGCTCTGTTGCAAAGTGGGATTAAAGAGGAGAACAAGTTTCAGACTAGGTCTGGTCATAAGAATCAGGGTGGAAATGCTTCTGAAAATAAAAGGAAGTTTCAGCAGACCCAGACTGCTGGTTTGGGTAAGCCAAGTGGAGGACGCAGTGCATGTCCAACTTGTGGAAAGATGCATGGAGGAGTGTGTCGAGCTATATCAGGAGCTTGCCACCGTTGTGGAAGCCTAGAACATAAGGTCCGAGAGTGCCCAGAATAGGACTAAAGGGTGAAAGATCAGGGGAGAACTGTAGCAACTAAGATATGCTACAAGTGTAAAGAAGCTAGACACTTTAAGTTACAATGTCCTAAGTTGGGGCAGTCAGGGAAACAGGAAAATGATGAGCTACCAGTGCCACCAAAGAGACAGGCAATCATGCCAAGAGTGTATGCGATGGGACAGGGATCGAATGACCCAAGCACTTCACATCCGATCACTAGTTAGTCCTGCACGCTTACTCTTTCAATTTTTTGTATGAAATGTTTGTTTGAGTGGGGTGGGTTCTTAGCATTCTAGGTGGATGTGTAGGGACCCTTTTCATGGGTGGAGTAGCAACCCATGTCATGTTTGACACCGGGGCTACTCACTGTTTTGTAAGCCCTGAGATGGTTAAGGCAAGAGGGTTCCAGAAGGAACCTGGGAAGAATTTTGGATTGGTTAAGGCAGCTGGTGGTCAGACCATGCATACTAAAGGGACTATCTAAGATGTCCCGGTTCTGATCTGTGGAAAGAACATGCCGAAAGACTTGGTGATTTGTCCAGTTGCAGACTATGATGTGATCCTTGGAATAGATTGGCTGGAAAGGTACAATGCTCATCTGGACTGTCGCCAAGGACGTGTTCAGTTTGAGACTGCCCCTTCTGAGTTATCAAGGAATAAGACCGATTACTGGAAGCTTGGTGATCTCATCGATGCAAGCGGAAAGAATGATTGAGAAGGGTTGTGAAACTTACTTAGCCACTATCATTACTGCAGAAGTTTGTCCAGATGTTGAATTGAGAGATATTCCAGTGGTAAAGGACTTTGAGGATGTGTTCCAGTCACTATCTGGATTACCACCAGGAAGGTCAGACCCCTTTACTATTGAGCTGGAACCTGGAACAACTCCAATCTCTAAGGCAACGTATCTAATGGCTCCAGCAGAGATGGCTGAGCTGAAAAAGCAGTTGAGTGAGCTGCTGGAAAAGGGATTCATTAGGCCGAGCAGTTCACCTTGGGGTGCACTGGTACTGTTTGTGAAAAACAAAGATGGTAGCTTCAGGTTATGCATAGATTACCGATGATTGAACAGAGTGACAGTGAAGAACAAGTACCCTCTGCCTCGGATTGATGAGTTGCTGGACCAACTCAGAGGTGCTACTAGGTTCTCAAAGATTGATTTGACCTCTAGATATCATCAGATTCCGATAGCAGAATCGGATGTTTGAAAGAAGGCCTTTCGGACAAGGTATGAGCACTATGAGTTTGTGGTGATGCCCTTTGGTTTAACAAATGCTCCAACGGCATTCATGAAGCTGATGAACAACGTCTTCAGAGACTTTTTGGATGAGTCGGTGATCATCTTCATAGATGACATTTTGGTATACTCAAAGACTCGGGAAGAGCATGAGGACCATCTGAGAATTGTAATGGAAAGACTGCGGGAACACAAACTGTATGCTAAGCTTAGCAAGTGCAGTTTTTGGCAAAGGGAAATAGGGTTCTTACGCCATGTTGTCTCATATAAAGGAGTATTTGTGGACCCTGAAAAGATAAAGGCAATTGCAGAATGGCAAAGGCCACGAAATGCCTCAGAAATAAGGAGTTTCCTTGGGTTGGCAGGATACTACAGAAGGTTTGTGAATGGTTTTGCAATCTTGGCTCAACCAATGACTAGACTAACTGGGAAAGACGTTCCCTTTGCCTGGTCAGAGTACTGTGAGAAGTGTTTCTGTCGGCTAAAGGAGATGCTTACAAGTGCTCCGATCCTTGAGTTGCCGAGACAAGAGGTACCTTATGTGGTGTACATAGACGCATCACGAACTGGATTGGGTTATGTACTGATGCAAGAAGGAAAGGTCATTGCCTATGCATGAAGGCAGTTGAGGAAGCATGAGGGCAATTATCCGACTCATGACCTTGAGATGGCTGCACTAGTGTTTGCCTTGAAGAATTGGAGATCTTATCTTTACGGTGGGAAGGTCCAAGTCTTCACTGATCATAAGAGTTTGAAGTACATCTTCACTCAACCAGAGCTGAACCTTAAGCAGCGGAGATGGATGGAAATTGTCGCTGACTATGATATGGATATAGCTTACTATCCTGGTAAAGCTAATACTGTGGGTGATGCCTTAAGCCGAAAGAGGGCGGCTGTTGATTCTGAGAAGGACATGGAAGAATTGGTTGGAATGGTTGGGACTTTGCGGCTAGCGGTATTGTCAGATAATCTGAAGCCTTTGGGCTTAGGAGCTACTGATCAAGTTGATCTGCTCAAGAGGGTTCGATTAGCTCAAGAAGAAGATGAGAATCTCATCAAGGCTGCAAAGAATGACCATACTGAGTATCAGACCTCGACTAATGGGACACTTCTAGTGAACAGGCGAGTGTGTGTTCCTAATGTAAAAGAGCTAAGGGAAGCAATACTTAAGGAAGCACATCAATCCAAGTTCTCGATACATCCAGGTTTTACAAAGATGTATCAGGATCTGAAGAGGTACTATCGTTGGATTAGAATGAAGAGAGATGTGGCTGCATGGGTAGCTGGGTGTCCTACTTGTCAGTTGGTTAAGGCAGAACATCAGGTTCTGAGTGGTCTGTTGTACAGTCTACCGATTCAAAACTGGAAGTGGGATATCATCACAATGGACTTCGTGACTAGTCTGCTAATGTGTAACAAGAAAGATGCGATTTGGGTAATAGTGGACAGACTGACCAATTCCGCTCATTTTTTGGCACTGAATAAGAAGGATAATGCGGAGGTGTTGGCTGAGAAGTATGTACAAGAGATTGTCAGGTTGCATGGAGCACCGACAAGTATTGTGTCTGATCGGGATTCAAAGTTTTACTCTCAGTTCTGGAAGGCACTTCAGAAAAAGTTTGGGACTAGAGTGAACATGAGTACAACTTACCATCCACAGACAAATGGACAGTCGGAAAGAATAATCCAGACACTTGAGGATTTACTGAGGGCTTGTGTTTTGGACTAGGGCGGCAAGTGGGAAGAGTATCTTCACTTAGCAGAATTCACTTACAACAATAGTTATCAAGCGAGCATTGGAATGTCGTCATATGAAGCCTTGTATGGACATAAGTGGGTGAACGCAGTATCTTTGGAAGGGACTTTGTTCAAGAGACAACAGAAAGAATCAGAGCCGTGGAAGTTAAGATGAAAGAGTCACAAGATAGACAGAAAAGTTATGCATATAAGAGAAGGAAAGAGTTAGAGTTTTCTGTTGGGGACTTAGTCTATCTGAAAACAGTGACTTACAAAGGCAAGGAACGGGCTACTCAATATGCTAAGTTAAGTCCAAGATATTTGGGTCTGTTCAAGATTCTGGAAAGAGTTGGAAAAGTTGCTTATAAGCTGGATTGACCACAATCTATGGCCGCTTTTCACAATGTTTTTCACGTTTTGATGCTAAGAAAAAGCATCTCTGAAAGGCACAGAGTGGTTTCTGAACCACCATCAGACTTAAAGGAAAACTTAACTGTTGAAGGAAGACCAATCCAAGTTGTGGACAGAAAGGTTAAAGCGAAAAAAGAAGGAAAATCAAGATGATCCAAGTAATTTGGGATTGTGATGGAGTGGAAGAGGTTACCTGGGATCCAGAAGAAAGAATGAAAGTTGAATTTCCTAAGTTGTTTGAGAAACATAAAGAAGAGTTTAAAAAGACTAAGACTCGAGGACGATTCTAATCCAAAGGGGGGAGACTTGTAACACCCGTATTCGGAAAATCAAAATAAGACTAAGGAACAGTCCATGAAGGATGCATAAACTGGAAAGAAAGACAGTAAAAATTCGGCTAAGTGTTGGAAAACTGGACCAGAAGTGGTTCAGTGACTCCTCAGACACCAGTAATGTATATTGGTGGCAGTCCATAAAATGGTTGTTATGCTATATAAGGGGGTGGGTATAGTTGGACTGGATGGAACCCCTGGACTTTGCCATGGATGGAGCATGGCCAAGCATACCCACTTGATCATGGATGGACCATGAGTCACTTGTCCGGTTTTGAGATTAAAGGGAAAGATTGGATCGAATCGAAGATCGTTCTGATCGGACTGAATCAGTCAAGGGGAATCCGAATGTGGACTTAGCCAAGATCATGGAGATTATCATATGGCTTGTTCAAGTATGGGATCCAGTTAAGATAAATCGAGTACAAGGGAACTGATCTGATTGGCGGACTGAATTGAGCTGGATGGACTGGTCCAGCCGAGCAAGTGTGCCTAAGGAAGGATTTGAGCTGGACAGTTGAATTAAGCTGACTGAACTTGGCAGTTGAGTTGAATTGAGCTAAGTTGGTACGGACTTAGCAGCTAGACTAGTCGGATTAGAAAAGGATGGTTGGATTCAGACAAGGCAGTTATTCTTGTCGGATCTAGACTGGGAAGCTCGCTGGGACTTAGCCAATTTTCGTCGAAAGAAGTGGCGGGAACGGTTAGTTGGCATTTTTCACGCGGAAATGTGAATTTCTCTAAGTGTTTTGTGCGGGAACGATTATCTCCCAAATATGGACGCGCATGGACGGTTATGGGTGGTTATGGACGGTTTCTGTGGGCCAAAACGCTGAGGTTCGAGCCTTAAGTAAGAAGGATTTATTTCTCATTTCGCACAAAAAGAACTCAGAAAGAAAACAGAGAGCGATTATAAGGCAATTGGCTTGAGACAGACGATCTGACTGGTCCGACTTGTTGATTAAGGCGACTGACCGCAGAAACCGACTGTCGAGACTGACTGCGATCATCTGAACCGAACATTTGACTCTAAGGCAAAGGTGAGTTCTTGACTGTAACCTTTCTTAGGTTTCTGTGAAGGCCGAATGGCCGTGAATGCTTGATTGATGGCTGATGGTCGAGTATTCACTGTTCTTACAGCCAATGGCCGAGTATTCTGACAATATGGGCCGTTGGTCGAATTCATGTTAAACTGCTAAGGCTGATGGCCGGGTTTACATGATTTAAACTGAAACTAAGTGTAAATTCGTAAAGTGAATTAACTCGATAAGTGAACTGATTAAACTGGTTGATTCTGTGCATGGCTGGTGGGTCGGGATGGCCGATCTCACTCAGCAATTCTTTGCTGATGCATTCTGTGTGAATGCATGTTCTATTTCTGGCCAAGATGGCTCTGTTGAACAACACACGGACCATGGCTGGAAGAAAAGGATGGATGGATTAAAATTGTTAAGGGTAGAAGGTTTTCAATACTTGTAATAGCTTATAGCAAACTGATCTTGTATTGGAAAACCTCCATTTTAATCTAATGCTAAGTTAAGTTATGTTTTGTGATGAATGACTTAACTTAAAACGAAAATACTTGTCTAGAAATCGAATGAAAACGCGAAACTGTTAAGTAAAAATGAGCAAGGATCTCACAGTTGGCCCACTCCTATTTCTAGGTAACATTGTTAATCTTTTCTTTTAGCAATATGCACTAGATATTGAAAATAATATTTTTGGTTGAACGAATAGAGGTAGCGATTCTTGCAAAATTGCAAATAAGGTTGTATTTGATTATCAGTTGTTGTATTATTGAGTCGAAATACTATGT
Organism: Anastatica hierochuntica; assembly: GCA_900406275.1. NCBI lineage: Eukaryota > Viridiplantae > Streptophyta > Magnoliopsida > Brassicales > Brassicaceae > Anastatica > Anastatica hierochuntica. Next base: position 10,799 of record OVAN01015528.1, read on the forward strand.
TATATTAGCTTATACTACTTGAACATGGAAATATAAATATATCTTGTGGACATGATGGAGAAAACACCATTGTGGTTCGTATTGTTGTGGTCGGTTTGAAGCTCCGCAAGAGTTTCTCCTCTTTGTTTCTCTAGTTTAATCAATACTATAAAAGTACTAAGACTCTCCAAAGTGTTGACACATCATTATTTTAGTGTCATGAAAAAGTGACACATCATTAAAAATTTTAATTCGAAAAACCAATCAAAATATTTTATTCTTACACATAAGTATTTTAGTATTAAACATCAACTTTAATTTAATTTCATGTTTTTCTTCACCTACATTAACACTTTAACATATTGGAAACATGCAAAATAAAAAATATAAATTAAAAAATATTAACAATTTTCTTAATGATATTGATCTATCGAATAACATTAGCCAAAAACAAAGATTTTTTATATGCTATTAGATTTTTATTTTGATA
>OVAN01015529.1:0-11266 GCA_900406275.1 Anastatica hierochuntica
TATATCGATGCTTGAAACAAGGATCGTTGTCCCATTTGTCCCATTTGAATGCTACATTTTTTGACCCATATTGAAATGTTGCCAAGCCTTCTTAAGAGCTGCTCAAAGCTAGAATCTCTCAGACTAGTAAATGAATTTGTATATGAGCTTTTACCTTATCGTTTTGTGGANTTGTTTTCTTTTTTCATTTTTTGCAGGAAGTGACTGGTAGTTATTTAACGATTAAAAACAAAGAACCAAAGGCGGTGTTTTCAGCAGTGCCTCAGTGTTTGGCATCGCTCAAGTTTGTGGAATTGAAACAAACAATCTATCTCAAGGTATAAAGGAGAAATGAGCTAGTAAGGTCCCTTTCGTTTGTGTATTTGGATGCAGCATATCCGGATGATGCATCTGGTTGTTGTATCTGGATGATGTTCGTTTTTGCATTTGGATTTTGCATCCAAATGCAACATTTGAACGCAAGTTTCTTCGTTTGCGCATTTGCAATTGCATCCAAATACATAAAACTATTATTTTTATAAAAAAAAATTTGAAATAATTTCATCTCTTTCAAAAATAATTATTTTGCGATATTTGCGGTTTTGGCATTTTTAGCATTTTTGCGGTTTTTACGGTTTAATGGATTTTTCGATTTTTGCAATTTATACGGTTTTTGCGATTTTGGCAGTTTTTGCAGCTTTTACTGTTTTTGCAGTTTTGGCAGTTCTTTTTGTAGATTTTGCGGTTATGACGTTTTTACGGATTTGCGATTTTACGGTTTTGTAGTTTGTCGTATTTTGCGATTTTGGCGGATTTTGAGGTTTATGTTTTTTTTGCGGTTTTGTCGAATTTGGTGGTTCTGTCGATTTTACGGATCTACGGCTTTACGGTTTTTGCGATTTGTCGGATTTGGCAGTTTTTTGCTGATTTGGCGGTTTTGACTGTTTTGACGGTTTTTACGGATTCGCAGATTTTACGGTTTTGCAGTTTTGTTGGATCTTGCGGTTTTGTTGGATTTTTCGGTTTTGACGGTCTTTAAGGATTTACAATTTTTACGGTTTTTGCGGTTTTGTAGGATTTTGCGATTTTAGCGGTTTTTGCGGTTTTTGCAGTTTCAGCGAATTTTGCGGTTTTGACAGATTTTGCAGTTTTGCGGTTTCGACGATTTTGCAGTTTTGTCGGTTTTTGTGGATTTTATGATTTTGCGGTATTGTCGGATTTTTCGGTTTTAGCGGATTTTGTGGTTTTGGCAGTTTTTACGGTTTTTTACGGATTTTTGATTTCTACGGTTTTTGCGGTTTTGTCAGTTTTTGGCGGTTTTGGTGGATTTTGCGTTTTTGGCGGTTTTTGCGGTTTTGTCGGATGTTACGGTTTTAGCGGTTTTTTGCTGTTTTTGCTGTTTCGACAGATTTTGCGGTTTTGCAGTTTCGGCGGATTTTGCATTTCTGGCGGTTTTTTGCTGATTTTACAGTTTTGCGGTTTTGGCGGTTTTGGAGGTTTTGGCGGATTTTGCTGTTTTAGCGGATTTTACGGATTTGCAATTTTTACGGTTTTTGCGGTTTTGTCAGATTTTGCGGTTTTGGGGGGTTTTCGCGGATTTTGCGGTTTTGATGATTTTGATGGTTTTACGGATCTGCGGTTATATAGTTTTTGCAGTTTTGTCAGATTTTGCGGTTTCGGCGGTTTTGTCAGATTTTGCGGCTTCGCGATTTTTTGCGGATTTTGCGATTTTGAAGGTTTTTACGGAGTTGCAGTTTTTATAGTTTTTGCGGTTTGTCGGATTTTGTAGTTTTGGTGGTTTTGTCGGGTTCTGCGATTATTGGCCGATTTGTCAGTGTTGCGGTTTTTGTGTTTTTGCAGTTTTACGGGTTTTACGATTTTGCAGTTTTTTACGGTTTTTACAGATTTTGTGTTTTGACTATTTTTACGGATTTTGTGGTATTGGCAATTTTTACAAATTTTGCGGTTTTTATGGTTTTTGCGGTTTTTTTGGATTTGCGGTTTTTGCAATTTTTTGTGGTTTTGTTGGATTTTGCGGTTTTGACAGTTTTCTTACGATTTTATCGGTTTTACAATTTTTTGGATGAACAAAACTCATCCAAACTCTACTAACAAACTCATCCAAAATATCTAGATTTTTTGGATGAGTTTTGAATTGCATCCAATTACTTCATCGAGATCATGTTTATAATTTGCAGGAAACGAACATCATTTGACATCTGCATCCAGATGCAGTATCTGGATGAACAAACGAACAACACCTAAGATACTTTCTCAAGAATTCAATTATCCTTGAGAAATTGAGGATTGATACTTGGCACAAGAAAAAGGCAACGTATGATATACTTAAAGAACTTCTTGCAGTGCCAAGGTGGTCTAACGCTTGTGAAGTCATTTTTCTTTAGTTACTAAAAGATAATGTTGTCCTTGCTTTTTTGTTACTAAGAGATAAGATAGTTAATATTTCCTTTGAGGTTATCTTTGATGGTTAAATTTGTTGATTATAGGAGGCTAATTTGGCTTTAAGCCACAAGCACAATATTGCAGTTAAGCTTTTGGTATTTTCCTTTGTTGTTGCTGCTCTTATTATCATCAACTAGGTGAGAATGTTAAATCCAGTTTAAAAGCCGTAGTAGGTTTTTCTTATAGCACATACAGTTTTTCTCCGGCAATAACACACGAACAATTAATATGTTAGACCATTTCAAATGGTTACCTCTATATATTTTATTTCAAATATAGAATAGTCTAAAAGTAGAGAAAGATTTTCTCCAATGGTTCCCTCCAAAGAGTATTTCGGATTTCTTGAATCGTCGAACAAATCCTTTTCCAGAATTAAAAACTAAATTCAACAGAGACACCAAGAAGTGGCTTATGAAAGACTATTATAGGTGCCCAATAACTAACAAACAAATTTTGTACAAACTTTACAAATATAAACAAAGAATGAAAGAAATAATAATAAATTTTGAGTTTTGGGTGATTTGCGGTGAGCTTGTGTTGTGATCGTTCATCTATAGCATTAGAGAATCCCATTTGTGGAAAGAGAATGCTCTATTTCTAGCATCCTTGTTCCTAATCTTCATAGCTCCTTTCTTTTTTTGTCATTTGAGCAAGAGGTGGTGATCTATGTCTTCTACTTGTTGTGTATAAATGCAACACATATTAGCTACTTGCATTCCCCAACTATACAGCTTACTTCGGAGAGGGAAACAGTCTAGCTGTGTCACCCACATAAGAAATGAAAACCGCGGTATAACATCTTTGAACCAATCATTTGTTGACCAAGAATATTTGGTTCCCCTCTGTCTCATTTCTTTCCATGTTTTCTTTTCTTGTCCAAGACAATCCTGTTTTTGATCTATTCATTTGAAGGCCATACCGTTTCACAAAATAGTAAATTATTCTTGTTATTCCTTCCAAAAATTCCTAGGAACCATCGAAGAAACTCATAAGATCGTAGGCAAAGGCAAGATGCGATACCTGAGGGTTGATAGCATTCAGCTGGAAGGCAATTTTACCAATGGAGTTTTTCTTGAACAACATTTGAGAGAAGACTTCAAGAATGAAAACAAATAAATAAGGCGAAAGGACCAGGGAATTCTTCATTAATAGAAACAAATTTGTTGAATACCTTTATTAACTTTTCATTTCCTTCAACTTCTTGGAAATTTGTAGCATTCTGGTTCCTTCAAAATTCAAAGAATTCGAACAAGATATGAGAAGTTTTGAAATTCATCATGATGGTTCAACGTAGAGAAAAAATTAAAGGTCATTTTCCTCTTTTCGTTCAACGTGTCAAGGTAAACAAAACAAGGACAGTGGTCAGAGATACCAGGTTCACCGAAGACCCCTAAGGAAGAAGGGAAGGATGACACCCATGAATCGTTGACCAAGATTCAATCTATCTTTTTGGCAATCAAGTTGTCTAGATTCTTGTTGGTCCCTGTGAAAGAGTATCAACAAAATGAGAGATTCGACAAAGCAGAAAAAAATAAACAGTCCAACAAAGCTCTCATACCCGATGATAAAGAAGGTGAAACCGACGCATAATGCTTCGAATGATGAATATGCTAGTTAAAGTCCCCCAACACAATCCAAGGGACATGCGAAAACCGATTTGTTGCCAGAGACTATCGCTCACCCTGGAGTAAATTCCTCTTCTCTGCTGAGTCAGAGCCGTGTACAATGGAGACTGCAATTTCTTCAGAAACCGAAGGAAGCTTTACTAAGCAACTTAGAATTTGGAGCAATTTGGAAATTACTCTGACTTTTACCGAGTGATGCCAAACAAGCCTAATCTTTCCTAACTTCGAATATTCATAATTACATTCAAACATCCAGCCTGGAAAATCCGTAGAGAGAATCTCATGATACCTATGGGGGGCTGACGTGGGTTTCTATTAAACCACCAAAAATAGGCTTTAACTTACGAAGCCATTTCTAAATATATATATCCGGTTTACCGAATCATTTACACTTCTTATATTCCAGCAAAAAAGATCCATAAGAGGAAGAGTTTAGAGGTTTAGAGGGGCCTATGCACAAGCTTTACTCTTGATCTTCTTTAAGAGTCTCTTAGAGATGACTTCAATTAATTTAACATGGTCTCTGTCAGGGTTATCGTCTTCCTCTGATAAGATTTCCTTCTCCGAATCCGATAGCATCCTTGAATCATCTGGCCTTGGGACTTAGAATAGAGCTTGAGTAAGATCAATCGAAAGGTCAGTATAAGGGGGAAGTTGACTTGAGCCCTTTACATCCCTTGCGTATTTCATCGGAGACAGAGGATAAAGAAGGAAATTGATGCTTCACCTCTTTGCTCTCCATGTGAAACCTCCTTTCAAGCGAGATGAGTGTTTTGTCTGGAAGTCTTCTAAGGAGAAGTAGACTGGTTCTTCCGCATATTACATCTCAAACTAGACCGGTAAGTCTGATATTTAAGATTCAATTGAGCATCAGACGGAAGAGAAGTTTTTCCCGGAGCTTTTCCCTTAGCTTTGACATATGTAGAACAAGTCTCTCGCAAGTAATTGACTAGCCCACATGTAGGACATGAAGGAGGCCCAACCTTTCATCTTGAGATGGCGTGCCCAAATTTTTTCAGAAGGTGCATAAGGAAAAAAGCCAAGGGCTGGAAACTTTAACTATAACAATCTCACCAGATTTGAAGCGCGCATTTATTGCCTCAATTAAGGATTTCCGAGGATTGATTACCTATAGATTTTTGCCACTTCATTATTGGTTATATTTTCTGTCAATGGGTGGAGAGAAACCGGTTGACCAACCATCGTGACAATTTCCTGAAGAGCTTCTGGATTAAAAAATTGCAGTGACACGCCAATAATTTTCAGTCAGACCAGTTCTTTTGAAGGCACATGTTTTTTTTTAAAGCTTGATGACCACTTCGCAACAAACATCGTTTTTCCAATCAATTTTCTAAAGATATTGGCTGAGAATACACATTCGAGCTAATGGGCGTGGTACTATATAGAGATAGGCATTGTCTTCCATCTTGTTAACCGATATATCACGCTTTTGGTTGCTCCATATACCGTTAACAATGGTGTGGATATCTCTACAAAGCATGAACTTCTTCATAGAACTAACCAAGGATAAAGTTGTCCTAAGATTTTCGGTTCTTATCTATGACTGAGTTCAGAATCGTGACACAAATTTCATCGGAATGCAAGATGAATAGCTTCTCATTTTAGGTGAACAATACATGAGTTGGTTCAATAGGTTTAATTATAATCGAAGAATTAAACCTGAGATGGTTATGTTAATTGAAGAATTTGATTTCGGTTTGAGCCAAGTCTGTTTATGTAAATCCCTTATTTGATAAAGGGATATAATGTCTTGGTTTGGGAACAAGATTACACTCTGTAACAAACATACCATCTTCTTCTTCGTTGAGCTTCTCTGAAACTTTGAGAGCTTGATCTTTGATAGTGAATTTGCTCGATTTATTTTGGCCCAAAGAGTATTTTAAAACATCGTGAGCGAAATATGGGTAAGCAAAACCGTGATTGTTCTTTTATCTTTCTTTGCATCTCAATTTGTTCGATCTCTCTTTAACACAACCATCCTTTTTGATCAATAGCGATTCTCAATTGAAATTAGAGTGAAGACACAAGTTGATTACATCGATTAGCTTCGGTGTTCCTGTAACAAGTGGTATCACAGCGAGGGAAACGTATTTCGATGGCGACTGTACGAACGGAGGTGGAGCGGTTCGACGACTCCAGTGACTTCTCTCTCTGAATCTCATCATATGTGAGTGTATATGATGAGATTCTATCTATCTTTTTCTTGAGCTCTTTACCAACTAATTTTAACCAGTTGAAGCACACGTTGAGGTACGACAAAGATGAAATTACCTTGGAGGAGGTGTATTGTAGGCACGGAGGTGGTGTTGATCGGATTCACGAGTTGTGGTCGAGAGAATTATCTTGACCGATTGATACCTGAAACAAGAAAGAAGTTTTTGTTAGTTTATAGTTTTATAAAAAGAAATAAGGACTAAAAGATAAACTAAAACTAATGATGAACGAAATAAGAAAAGAACAAAGGAAAGAGATAGAGATGATGGTAGATGGGATCTTGTTGTTGGACGTGTGTCACTCTCACCAAGATCGATGGATGGATTGATGAATAGAGGCGGATCCGACTCTTGTTGGACGTGTGTTACTCTCAAGAACGGACGAAGATGATGATGATGGAACGAGAGACGCCATAAAGAATCGGGATCGAATTCTTTGATAAGTCTTTAGTTGCTTCGCGTTGCTTCACACAAACGAAAAGACTTTAAAGATTTCTTTGCTAAGAAAAGGTTTCTGCTTTATTAATAATGAGTTGATAATACATGACTGCTTATAGGGGGGAATAAATACCTGTTGCAGCTTTCCCTTCAAGGGGACTTGAAGCAAAACCCTAGCTACGCGATGGGCTAAACAAAGGCCCAAAAGAAATAAATAAAAGACAAACAAATGCCCACTAAGTTTCTACTTAAAATCGAAAATAACCTGCATAAACCAAAGATAATAACCGGTTAGAAATCAAATTGAAATCGGACCAGGATAAGTCTTTAACCGGAGAGATTGAATGTCGAGATGATTAAACCGATCCGGTTTTGGTTGATGGGCGAAAATTGGCTTGAACCGGGCTGATGTGATTTCTCTCTCAAGTCGTGATGATCTTCAAGCTTGATCTCGACCATCTCTTGAATCATGGCTTACTTGAGTCTGAAGCTCTCTTAATCCAGCATGTCTTGCACGACCTTGGTGAATCCGTCTCGGATTACTCTTGATCCCGACCTTGTCGTAGTTCCTTTCCGTACAAGTGGGACCTCATGTTGAGTGACCACAACGTCCCCTCCCCCTTGAAAAGGTTCTGTCCTCAGAGCTTCTTCGTCATCTGCGACATAAGGAGCTAAGTCAGAAACATTGAACATTGGGGAAACCTTAAACTCACATGGAAGCTCAAGCTTGTAGGCATTGTCGTTGATCTTCTCTAAAACTCGGAATGGGCCATCTCCCCTTGTTGCGAGTTTAGATTTCCTCTCTTCGGGGAACCTTTCTGGCTGCATGTGTAACCACACCCAATCGCCGGGTTCAAAGATGACTTCCTTATGTCCTTGGTTGAGCTTGGTTTGATTCTTTTGTGCCTTTTTCTCCAACGTGTCCTTGACTCGTTAGTGTAAGGACTTGAGGAAATTAGCCCTAGATAAACCATCTTGGTTGACAAACGATGCGGGCGGCAAGGGCTTAAAATCCATTGGCGTTTCTGGTTAAAGCCATACACAATCTCAAAAGGTGATTGGTTAGTGATAGAATGCTTGGAATGATTATACGCCAACTCAATGAATGGCAAGAAACTTAACCAATTCCGTAAATTCTTACCCATCGTAGCTCTCAATAGCTGTGAGAGTGTACGGTTTACTACCTCGGTTTGGCCATCGGTTTGGGGATGGCACGTGGTGGGGAAGAGAAACTTCGTTCCAAGCTTCTTCCTAAGCGTACTCCAAAAGTGACTGAGGAACTTGGTGTCACGGTCGGATACGATGGTTCAGGGAACACCATGTAGACGGACCACCTCCTTGAAGAATAGATCAGTCGTCTTGGTTGCATCATTGGTCTTATCACATGGAATGAAGTGTGCCATCTTGGAAAACCTGTCAACTACAACAAAGATGAAGTATTTGTGTTCTATCTTGGGCAAGCCCAACACAAAGTCCATAGAAATAACCACTCATAGTGCGTTAGAAATCGGTAAAGGCATGTGTAAACCATAAGGATGTGACTTGGACTTTGTTTTCATGCACACGGTGCACTTGGCGCAGAGACTCTCTACATATCGCCTCATTCTTGGCCAATAGAAGTGTTCGGTAAGGACGTCTAGAGTCTTATCTCGGCCAAAGTGTCCCATCAAGCTTCCATCATGAGCTTTTCTAGTCAATAGATCACGCATTGAGCCTTGGGGGTATGCAAAGCCTCTTTTCCTTAAACAGAAATCCATCGTGTTGATAGAATGGACCGAAATCGCTTTTGGTTGTACTGTCAACGAGCTTAGAAAAATCAGGATCAATACTATAAGAATGCTTAATATGTTCAAAACCCATTATCTTAGCCTCCATAGTGGTGATGAGAGCATAACGCCTAGATATGGCGTCGGCCACCACGTTGTTCTTCCCCTTCTTGTACTTGATCATGTAGGGGAAAGTCTCTATGAATTCCAACCACCCAGCGTGTCTCCTCTTGAGCGTGGTTTTTCCTCTCAAGTGCTTAAGAGTCTCATGATCTGTATGAATAACAAACTCTTTAGATAAGAGGTAATGTTGCCAAGTTTCGAGAGACCTTACTAGAGCGTAGAGCTCTTTCTCGTAGGTGGGATAATTGAGGGAAGCTCCACTCAATTTCTCGCTGAAGTACGCTATGGGTTGGCCTCCTTGAGTCAACACCGCGCCTATGCCTGTACCTGAAGCATCACATTCAATCTCAAACGTTTTATCAAAGTTAGGTAAGGTAAGGACGGGAGCATGGGTCAAGCTATGCTTGAATTTGTTTAAGGACTCTTCTTGGGCTTGTCCCCAAATAAAGGTGACATTGGTGCGGCAATGGTGCTGAAATCCTTCACAAATCGTCGATAGAAACTTTCCACTCCATGGAAGCTCCTCACGTGTCCGATGGTAGTCGGTGTAGGCCAATCTTGGATTGCCTTGATCTTTTCCTCATCTACCTTGATTCCCTACGAACTCACAACAAGGCCTAAGCAAACAACTTGGTTAGTACAAAAGATGCACTTCTTAAGATTGGCGTAAAGGCCTTCTTTCTTAAGCGTCGCTAAAACCTGCTCTAGTAGGGAAACGTGGTCAGTGAGACTTTGACTATAATCAGAATATCATCAAAGTATACCACTACAAACTTATTAATGTAGGGTCTTAAAATCTGATTCATAAGTCTCATGAACGTACTAGGCGCGTTGGTAAGCTCAAATGGTATCACTAGCCACTCGTATAACCCTTGCTTGGTTTTGAAAGTCGCCTTCCACTCGTCACCTTCTTTCATGCGTACTTGGTGATATCCACTCCTGAGATCAATCTTAGAAAACACAGTGGAACCACTTAGTTCATCCAACATATCATCTAACCTGGATATCGGATACCGATATTTGATGGTTATGTTGTTGATGGCTCGACAATATACGCACATCCGCCAAGTCCCATCTTTCTTGGGTACGAGGAGAACCGGTACAGCACACGGGCTAAGGCTCTCTCGGACATAGCCTTTATCCATGTAGTCTTGGACTTGTTTCTCTAGCTCCTTGGCTTCCTCCAGATTGACTTGGTAGGTGGCTCGGTTTGGTAAGGGTGCGTCGGGCATGAAATCAATCTGGTGCTCTATCCATCGGATGGGAGGTAAGCCTGCAGGTATCTCATCGGGAAACACGTCCTTGTACTTGTCCAAAAAGTCTTGTACCTCTGTTGGAAGCTCGGGTACATGTAGATCTGCAAAACAACCTTACTTGAAGGCCATTAGTAGTACCTGCGTTTGGTCATGCAAATTTTTCATAACATGACCCAAGGTGATGTAAAGATTGGTCTTACTTACCTTGCTTGACTGATCCATGGCCTTCTGCATGGCGTGTACCTCTTGGGGACTAAGAGGTAATAAGTTGTGCTTCTTGTTGTTGTGGCTAAAGATATACACGTTGGTACGGCCATTATGAAGGGTCTCCTTGTCGTATTGCTATGGCCTGCCTAGAAGTATATGGCCGGCTTGCATAGGAACCACGTCACACGTGACTTGGTCTTGGTACTTGCCGATAGTAAAGGACACCACCACTTTCTCGGCTATCTTTATCTCGGTCTCGTCATTCAGCCATTTGAGATGGTATGGCCGCGAATGTGGGGTATTTGTCAAACCTAACTTGTCTACAAGATACTTGCTAGCAACGTTAGTACAAGAACCACCATCAATGATTAGGCTACATACCTTGCTTTCAACGCTACATCGCGTGTGGAAGATGTTTTCTCTTTGGATCGTTTATGGATAGTAAAGAGCACTAAGTGATCGTCATGTCACAAGTAGTTCACCATGCTCAGGATAGTCGGTGACTTCTGCATCCGAGATGATGGTCTCTGCCTCGGCCTCATCTTGCGATTCGTACTCGCCATCAGCCTTAAGGACCATTACGCGCTTGTTCGAGCAATCCTTAACAAAATGACCCTTTCCCTGACACTTAAAGCAAGTTATGTCACGAGTTCTTTGATTTGGAACGGGAAACTTACCTTGGTCGGGTTTGCTAGAGGGTTCGGTTTGGTTCCTCTTGAACTGATTCTCAATCTCAAAGGACTTACCCTTGTCAACGTGTCGGGTAGGCGGTTGTGTCCATACGCCTTTACCCTTAGCCGTGGACAAGTTATTTCGCTTGATATGCTGCTCGGTGATGTATTCGTATTTTATCGGTTTTTATTACAGTTTTCATTCGAGAATTATGATTTTTAGTATGTATTCCGATCGTTTTTGCGCGGTTTGTTGTTCTTTGGTGTTTTTACAGGAACGGAGCTTGGATGGACTAAAAGAACGCATTTGGAGTGGATTTCAAGCACCGAATAAAGTCTAAAGAAGACTGAAGAAATTCTTCACAGAATGACAGGGATCGATCGATCCTTGTCCTGTGAAGGGANTACCTACAACAGAGACTCGAGTTTCTTTTTCAGATTATGCTATTTTTTGTTTTAAAACAGACTTTTTGAGAGCTTGTATCCCTTGAGAGAGATTGACTC